>OW804099.1:91175817-91351812 GCA_942159475.1 Sthenelais limicola
TTTCAGAAAATGTACAATCAGCAGCTTTACAAATTTTGTAACTTCTGCTAAATTAGACTGGGAATTTATGAATGATGGGTATATCAGAGTATTTCTGGCGTTGTGTTGATACAAAATGTCTCTTTCGTTGCGTTAAACTGTATTTTGAACGTCACTTTTCTCTGAAATTAGGGTCATTTGAAAGGATTGATAAAGTTGAATTGTACATTTTCTGAAAATCTGACCCATATAAGGATAGAGGGATGTGGAGTAGTTGAAGGTTGTACCTCTACAGGGCTCCCACAGCCTAGAAAGTCTCAAATTTAATTACTTTTAAATGTTGAAAAAAAGGACTTTTAAAGGGCTTTAGAGAGGTAGGTTTATGATAATTATAATGTTATTGTCTAAAAGTTGTTTAAAAGGTTCTGCCGAGTGTGTGTCGGGAAGGGGTCTGCAAGCGCCAGAGGCACGTACAGCATATAGAGTCGAGTTTGGGGAATTCTCCCGTCAAGAAAATTTTGAAAATATACTCGTTAAATGATGCCTTCTAGCTGGTGCATTTGAACTGGATTGTGAAGCTGATTGGGAAATTATCAGGGCACTACAATTTTTAATGATTTTTGATGACTCAAAACACTAAATTTAATGACTTTTAAGGGCCTTACAAAATATTTTCAATTTTAAGGACTTTTAATGATGTGTGGGGACCCTGCCCTATTATAACTATTTACCGGTACTTATAACTATATAGATGGGTGGTTGTACACAACACTATAGAATGAAATCCTACCATAATATAAAATCATCCGCATTCACGTGTACGAAGAGTTGTTGTAATAGTTTTATTTCCGGATTTTTTTTACATCACGCCCAGAAAATGGACTAATCAATCTATCTTTTGATACCTTCTGCGAATTTATATTCGCAGCTTTTCCAGGATGTCCTCTGAAATCTGTTTGTGTCTCATTTAATCATCATCTGATGTTATATTTACCGTTGAAATGATCTTATATTTACTATCCTATTACCGCACAATAATTATATTATGTGAGTTGCAATATCATTTTTTTAAAAGAACATATAACTATTAATACTCCATTCAATCAATAAAGCTCTTCTTCCATTCTGGCAGAGTACAATACAGTACTTAGATTCTTCTACAATTATCATTATAATATGAGAGTACATGGACTTACAAGCCAAAAGAGTGAGTGTGTAGGGAGGGAAGAGGTTGGTGGGGTGGAGGGTGGACAATTAATTGCGATTTAAAAGGGGTTAGATCAATTGAATTGAATGAGGACAATTGTGATCCGTTTTAGGAAAATGAGTCATAAGCCGCAAAATATGGATTTTGAGATATTATCATATCTGAAAAGAGGAGATCCAGCTGATTCCAATGATAATAAACACTAGGACACCTAATATGCATTTCTATATCTTAAGTTTTATATTCTTATTTTTGAAAAAAGAAGTTTACAATGTTTCTGGATGCGTAATTACTAGTAAAGAAACTTGATATACTCCATACTAAGGCCTTCAAAACGCAATGATTTAATACAATGTCCCAAAATTTGTTACATGGATTCATATGACTATAAGTGCTCGACCCTCTCAAAATCAGAGCATTTCAATAAAGAGATCTTGTGGAAAAAACACTTTGAAAAATATCTATTTTGCGAATTGACTCATTTTACTGGAACACATGATCATCACAATTCAGTATTCGTTGCAAATCAAGATGCTACATTAACTATCGGCTTCTTTATATAAATACTTTGCAGTTGCAACTTGGAAGTAAAACAGTTGTTTCGAGAATGGCACATAAAAGGGACAAACACAAGCGGTGAGATTTTCTGTTTTTTTATTTCCCCAAATCAACAATGTGAAACTTATCCCACATACATAAACATACAATATCACATTGCTCGAATACTCTTATCAAACATCTCGGATGAAAGGCACATTCCAGCTGACAAAAAGGAGTTTTTATTTTAGAGCAGATAAAATGTGAATTAAACAAGAGAATCGTCGTGCAATAGCACACTTCTTATGTTGATAGATTACGAGTATACAATAAGGTAAAGCAAATACTCCAGGCGAGAGATAACAATATCACAGTCGAGATGGTCTCGGGGTTGAATAATTGCTTTATTGTAATTTATTACAATAAGGATTTAATCATTAAAATTTGATTCATAATTCGTACCCGGTAAAGGTAATACCGCCGCTATATATATCTCCATGCTTATTCATGAAGGACAATGATCGTTCCATGTATTTGTGTCTCGTAATCGATAATACTGATTTTAAGCAACGTAAGTAATAATCACTTTTATGTATAATACTGTAAGACTGCCAAGGCTATAAGTTCCATCCCCTACTAATATCTTAAGCAAGCAATGAATAGGAATAACAATGAAAATAATGAATATGTAAATTTGATTCCAGGGACAGGTTACTAAAGTCTATGATCAAATGTCTCTAACTCCGAGCAACAAAAGATATTACATTGACTTAGTTTTTGTTATTATTCTAGGACATAATGATAGGATCAAATTTGTTAGGACTTTTCTTAAGAGGTTTATCGCCAAGCTTCTGTGGCGATGTTACGGTTGTATTGCGGGTAGGTATCACGGTAACGGGCGCTGAAAGGAGATAAGGTTTCTATATTACTTTGCTGTAAAACATATGGCAAAAATTTCCTGCTTTCAATCTATATTGAGAGCATATAACATTTTTTTCTCCGTTTTCTGTGAAGTCCAAGTGAGCTCCCTTTATTGAATCCTTCCATGTCAGTTAAAATAAAATCTTAAAAAAGAATAAAAAAAAAAAAATGCAATTTGCAATTGAGTCTAAATTCAGAGTTGAGTTCCAAAACTGTGGGAAAGTCCTTCGCTCCAAACCGCAGACTGCCATTACAATCCTATTATGGCACCTACTTTAAGGTCAGGAAATCTATCAATGCAGTAGGCGCCCAATCATTGACATATCATTTTTATCTGATCTGAGAGGCTCTGAGGCTAGACTGAATTGTCCATATACCATACATTTGTGTATTTCCATATTGTTATTCTATATATACCAGACTTGCTTTTATAAGAATGATATTTGTATTGTATCTTTTTAGTGTATGAGTTCAGAGTGTAAGACAGTATACACCATAGACAATACAATAAGTATGCACCAAGATACTTAGAATAAATTGACGAACCGTATTTGCCAATAGGCCAAAAGAAAAATAGGTGTGTTTCCAATTTACCTCCCCCCCCCCCCCCCCCCCCCCCAGCCCCCACACATAGAAAAATCTTCCCTTTGCTAAAAATGTTTTGACCATACCTGATTTTTTGTTTACCATATGTTACTTTTTTTTTGATTTTCTGACAAAAAAAAGCTTATAAAAGCAGGAAAACAGGTTTCCCTAACCTGGAACTGTCTAAAAAACATCTTCTATGTTTAAAACAACTATTGTTATGAAGTAGACATTTTTTCAGGTCCTGGGAGGTGGTTTTCTAAAAAAAAACAAAAAAAACAACCTAGTTTTAGGCCTGATGAATCGGAATCACACCTATTATTTTGTTGGCCTTATCAAGAACCATTCAGTACTAATGAAACAAGGATTTTGATATATAGCCTTCCCAGAAACAACCCATCCATGATGCTCTAATGCACTTAATATATACTCACTACACATTGGCGGGAATAGGTCTCTGTGCATACTGATCTAGGTTAGGTTCCTGGCGGAGTGTGTACTGAAAGGAAGGCGAGTAAATAGTTAAATAGAATTAACATATTTGGATAGATACTGGTCAGCTGAAGTGATATCTTACACCGCCATACAATGAAAGGAGGCCTTTAGTATGTTCAGATTGGGGAATAATAAAATTCAAAATACAATCGCTATATAGGGGATTTGCATGTCTCACTGTGCATGTCTGTTACAGTGCATGCTGGGATGGATTCTGTTGAAATCTGACATACAAATATTTGGCAACATTTTTATCGAAAATTTCAAGAATGTTTTCCCCAATAACATAGCTTGTATAAATGATCTATGAAAACCAAATGCATGATGGGAAAGATGGGGACTTGTGTTATGGAAACATGTATAACACATGGATATTGTCATTAGAGCACTGATAAATAGTCCATGCTGAACATGGTATGTTTTCTATAGATTTTACACTGTACCATTAGTCCCATAATTCCATGCGAATCAAGATTCAAAATGGCGGCTATGCAAATCCCCTATTAATCCGTTGATCCTATTCTGGCAATCCACATTTTTGCTTGCTAGGAAAAATAATTGATAATGGATGGAAATGTCTGGCCTTGGATGTCTATCAATTGCGTTACTTACCTTCCATGAAGCTGTAATTTCTGGCCTAAGGTACCGGACAGCATAGCCGCTAAAGTGAAGATCTGAAAAAGAAGAAGAAATACTTAACTGTTTGCTTAATTGTGCAGTTACCTATGGTTATATTTGTTGAGATTGACACTTAAAAGAAATTGATAAAATTAATATGCATCGGCAAATGAAAAGGAGACAGACGCTTATTTTAGAATATAATATATGTGCTTTTTATTACATAATCATGACTAAATTGTATAAATTGTTTTGTGTTCTTTGGACATCGTGTCCCATTTCTTTAGTTAAAACTATACATCTACTATAATATAGTAGATGTATAGTTTTAGATATTAGATATATTATATCTAATTATACCTTTTCGCCAGCTCAGGGCTCAGAAGAAGACCACCGCAATGGTGAACTGAGAGCCTGCCTTATGAAATTTATTTTGTTACCAATGATGTATGTTAGCTCATACCTGAATACAAAATGAATAAACAAATAATGAATAAACTTTAACGGAACGCTAACCTTTATTTTCTGGGAGCTCTGGCAGACGGATATTGAAACGCTCAGGAGATCTGTTCAAGAAGTTTGACCATTCCATACGAGTGTTCCTGAAAAACAAATATCGGCCACCGATTAAATATTTATTAACAATTTTAAACGTTATGAGAAATCTCGGTCCTCGTGTTTTCTGTATAGCTTTATTCACTAAACTAAATGTATTCAATTTTCCATTCATTATGAAAGTACATAGGTCACCTGGAACGAGACTACTCAGGTTTTCATGTATTTAATATAATCCCACTCGGACTGGGGACGGCTCAAGAGGCACGCAGTCCTATTAAGTGACTTGGTATAGGTAGATTAATATTGGAGAGCCCGGCTAATATTATATAGGGCAAAGGGATTTAGCTTGAAGGCTCAGCTAGCGGCACACTCAAATAAGAAATATGCATGTCTATATTTAAAGCGTGGTTGTATTCCATACATTCTAATTTTATATATTTTTTTAAATGTAGAGGAAGAATGATCACACGAAATGTTGAATAGAGGATTCCGTTAGGCATGATGATACTAGAAGGAAGGTTACAGGATTTTTTTTATTTTTTTTTGTTTTAAACAAATTTTATTGACACATTTCACAGACATGTGATACGTTTCATTGTCAAAAGAGAAACCCTTTATATGAATCAAATTATCATATATAGACAACATCGAGATATCCCTTACCCCTTAATCATTGAGTCCTTTTACATTCAATTTCATACCATTTCATTATGCAGACAATATACCACCTACAACTTATAACTTTTTACTACCATATTACATCACTTTCCTTAGTGTAATACCATACTTCACAATTTACACTCGATCCATAGAAATAGCATACACACTAGCCTCGAATAGCATCGAGCTCTGAATGTGATATTTCCATCAAACGTTAATTAATAAGTGTCAAAGTCTACAAAAAATAAAAGAATTATACTAACTTCAGTTCTTCTGGAGTTGTGTAATGACGATGTAAATTGCGACCTGTCTCTGTGATTTGCTAAAATAAAAAAAAGCATTACAAATGAATGTCAATTATTGCTATAGGCACAGTAATGAATCATAGCACCTCAAGGTTTTAACTGAAAAATCCTTCAGTAGAATTATGTATGGTCCAATTCCCGCATGCCATAAAACACCGAGGTGTAATCACTCACTTCAAAGAGCAAGTCTGGATCACTGTTACCTTAATACCTCGACACAAAGCCGATTACTTATGGGTTAAATACAGATTATGTCCTCTTGTATTTCATACTCCCATTGAGGAGGTTCATCAGAAGTAAATATATTAACTGAGGTTAGCTCTGATGTTTGAAGAACAATACATATTTAAGGTACGGTCGAGGTACCAGAGGAAGACCACCACACTGCATGGTGATCTGGAAGTTGTTTATGCACATGTAAATAAATTGATGTTAAAATGGCAACTTAGGCATTTCGTGAGGAATATGATTAAAAGTGTTTTACTTATGTTTCGTTTTATTTAACAAGCTTTCGGGCTACTTGCCTTTCTTCGGGTGATTCAGATTTGAAAAGAAATGATTTTCATTCCATGTGGCCTGACTTTAAATCAGGGGTCATGCGGACACGGTAAATGAATAATAAAGGCATGCCCTTTCCCCTCTTCGATTCCACCAAAGTGCAAAATTTAGCCTGTGTTTTCGGCGGTCTCAAATAACCAGATAAACTGATTTGATAAGCAAGGTAAACACTTGAACGGCAGAGACAATATGCATGAATAAAACAACCTACATGATATGCGCTATTGAACACTTGCGGGTGGTCCGTTTTTCTTGGGTGTTCTTTTGCCCTTAATTAACCTGGATATTGTTATCTAAGGGTATAATTGCCTATAAGACCAGGGGGGGTCCTATTAGACAGCATTTGAGTTCTATACAAGTGTGATTTATTATGCCTGGTGACGAACGTCATTGGCTTACTTCAACCTTGGCTTTGAGTACTCAATTATTGATTTCATGTCGAATATTTGTTCCTATTTCACCGAATATTTGGTGCTAGGTGGGTACATGATAAAAATTAATTTCTTCAATATTGCGGAATAACATTATATAATGACGAACGGAAAAGATTGATATATTATGACACGTTATATTCAGAGATCGATACTGGAGTTATAACAAGTTATTTAGCACCAGACTAAGGGAATTTAGCACTACATACTCAGTAGTCTAACATACTCATATACGGATCATGTTCATGTGTTCAAAGCAGGACCACAAATCGATCGTGCCAATATACTTTTGGTTGCCAGGGCTGATCAAATGAGCCAAGACCTTTAACAGAGCAATTGGATAATGGACTCATGTTTGCCAATGCACACAGGAGAAATTCAAAAGCAGGAATTACAGAATGGGTATATATTTTTCATGTTCTCCCTCGCGCTTTGCAAACAGCCTAGAGAGGCTTAGAAGCCGCGCTTTGCAGAAGTAGAAACATTATAAATCGTCGGAGCATGCATGCAGTCTGTGGCCACACATTAAACAGCTAGCCACATGCCCTGGGCACAAATATTGACCTAGAGTCTAATCACCCGGACGGATTGAGCCAGGTAGAAGGCTAAAATAACCCCAACATATAGATCGATCAAACCCTGACTATATATACTCTATCATAATGTAGACCTGACGTTTTATGGGTAAAGTTTAGTTCTTTTCTTCTGACAAAAGCCAGTAGGAAATAATATTGGTAAGCATTTAATATAAAATTTGAAGATATAATACTAATAACTATCATCAGGTAAAATTGATAATGAATATTGAAATGAACCTTTGAATAACATTCATTGTAGATGAACTTGGGGGACAAAATACACATGCAGTCACTGCCCTGTACTTTTTTACTTTAGGAATCAATCAATAAAACATTATTCTGAGCACTCCAACGTATTCGGACCATGCTGTATATATAACGGGTCATGTTGAATAATGGAACGTATTCATAGAGTGTGAGTATATAAGATTTTATTACAAACTTACTGCGCTGTTTAGTTTACGCTCGGGTGGGTTGAAAAGGGTAGTGTTGGCTCTGCGGAAGTCCTCTGTAAAAAACAAATATTTCAAAATTGTAGGTGCAGGAAGTTACGGCATAATTCCAACATTTACATTCCAATACATGCCATTAGAAAGTCGATCCCATGGACTTTATTGTTTGGGGCCAGAAATATTCATTCCAATTTTCAAATATGGGAAATGGATCTTCTTGGCTGCCATTTATACTAACCATATTAAATATAAGCCACTTAAATATCAGCTTACATAAGTCCCTAAGTATGATGTCGTTTGTGGTATTACAACTTAATTAACCTGGAGTTGATATGTCTACTAAATATTTCACTAAATTTGACAAAAGGTGCGTGGCTATCTAATAATGATTGAGCTAGGGTGAAGGAAATAAAAACGTCGCCAAGGGACAAGGTAAATCACCATCAGATTAAATATGTATGGAGAGTGCAGCTTGTAACTTCCGTGTTCTCAGCTAAAGCTAACAAGTGTCAGAACTTGAGGCAATTTCATGCCATCGACTGGCATTGTATTGATTTTCCTTAATAATGATAATGCATATCTCTCTAATAATCCATGTCTACTTGGCAAAGGAGCCATGCATACAGGCCTACGCTAATAATAATCATAATTATATGACACGTTCTATTAGCAAAGTTTTAATCTTTTATAATATATGTAATGGTTGTCACGATATAACTGTTTAAACCTGCATGTAATACCTTACCGTCAGTTCATTGTTCTTTGTATTTCATTACCAAAAACTAGAAATTGAGTCGGTATACTCAATCATAAAAAGGGATAGAATGTGTAAGTGGTCACTTGAACTTAGTTGAAGGATTAGAAAAATAAGCTATCGTACATGTTTATAGGACTTTAATAAAGATAATAATGTCAAGTCCTAGTTACTATTAAAAGCATAGCACATTTGAATTCTATGCAATAAGGTATTGACTATTGAAGAATTAAGAAATCGCCACTAAATTTAGACGAAATATTCGTCCCATATGATATGGCACTAAGAAGGAGCTACACCTAGACTACAAATTAAAACACTATACTATAAGCCCGTTAGGCTACTGGTGTCATAACCGGCGTAATTATTGTTACTAAATTATAGTAAATAACTAACACAAAACTACCAACACCCACCTTGATAAGTACTCATTGTAAAGGGAGTGTGTACTGTGTATTACCAGAAATTGATTGTCAGTAATTATTAACTTCCGAATATGCATTCGAATAATATACAGTAGAGATAAATAAATAATGACAAATCATGTACCGTAATCAAATATTTACCCAAGAGAGATTACGGTACGTAGGCCTATAGACGTACGAATGATTAATAAAAGGTTTTGTCAAATACTGATGCATGGGTATATCGCCGAATAACCGGGGAGATATGCCCATGTTTTCTTTATATATGTTTATGAATATTATTGTTTAAGTCATGCAATAAGTAATACCTGGCCCAGCTGAGGTGGTTGTGCGGCAGTGTTCATCGGGGAGTTTGTGTCCAGCCGTGTCCATGTCCATTCTACGGAAAGTGGGCAAGTTGGGGTGAAAAAGCCCAGACTTGACAGCCGCAAGCTGGACCTTTTGGGTGGAAGGGTAACTGTAGACGTAAGAAGGGACATTCAGTGGCAATGTCCTCTCCTTTGGAGCAGGTTTAACTCCTATGGTGGTCATTTTTCTCGGTGGTACCGTACGATCCCTAGTCTAAGTCCGAACTGCCAACTCAATACACACACTCCCAAGATCTTGAAGTATAAAGGAACCTCTCAGCCTCAATAAAGTAAATAAATTTTCCTCGGTACTGCGCAGGTTCTGTCGTTAGCAGAAGTCGTTACATGCAGTGGCTGTTGTTAGGGTCGAATATCCAGCTTAAAACAAAGTTGTACGGCAGCCAAAATTACCGTATCTGGATCTGGAGTGAATGAAGGAGCGGCTTACTGGTGTTATCCCTCCCGCGGACTCACATGTGGCGCCAAGCAAAGCGGAAGTTAGGGTCGTCCATGGCAACTGTCGTGACGTCACAGATTGTGGGAGCGCGACACCTGGCGGCGCGTGGGGGAGTATAGCTTTCGCGCGCATCGGCGCGGAAGAGAGGCTTGAACGCTCATGAGTGATTTCAATTTTCAGCAAAGGTTGGGGATAAAGGCAGGGAGGTATTTGATATAAATTAATACATATACCTCCCGGTAGAGAATAGTATCCCACCATACATTTAACAATTTCATTATTTCCTAAGCAATTGAAGTTCTACTTTGACTTTGTAACAATATAATGTATCGGAACCGTAGGCTACCGTAAAAATATATGCTTTCTCCGGAAATGAAGCAAGAGAAATAAGTGGATAACTTGTGGTTCTTTTATTACACAGAAAGTACAGAATTGGCATACAAATGATTATTCTTCATAAATAAAGACACTACACATGACAACAGTCAATTACTTCCATATGTTAGTGCGTACAAAAATTGAGACCCCACAAAAGGATGGAGGTTGTGGATATAATTATGTTCATGCAAGAATAATTTGATTTCAAACAATATTTAAATAGAAAAGAATCAACTAAGTTTAACACACTGGACCGATACATGTATGTAATGTACCCGCAAAATATGGTACCGGTATACTGAACTGGCCTCCAAAACATGCTACATGGATATACAAATCCTCTATTTAATAAAATATTACATTTAAGATATACAAAAACTCCTAATGGTTCAACTTTGAGCCGTCAAGGCAATAATTCCACCAGAGAATCGGTAGTTGAAAGGCAAAAGTTCGCTGCAACGATTGGTCATTACTACGCACAAATTCGTTAATAAATTAAAGCAGTGATTGGTATTTTCAGCGACTAGGAAGCACTTAACAAATAGACAAACAAATTAACAAGCTCACACCTTTGAATTTGAACGCGATAGAGACAGTTGGTTTCAATGTCGGATTTCTCGGATAGAAGGGAAAGAAATCTCCAATGTACCTAAACAACACATACCCTGATGAAAAGCATTGCATAACTCGGGGCATTTCAACAATTTCAACCCTTAACTCTACATATTTTCTCAAAAGTCACAATTCAATCATTGAGAACACATCTATCTAGCACTAGGAAATAATACATGTAATTAGAATGAATGATTTCAGGATAGGACATACACAATTTGAAATCGTCCAAGAAAATAAATGGGAATAACGTTCATAACTTTTGTATAGACTATACGGTAGTAAAGATGATGCTGCATTATAAGAAATATATCAATCTTATATGTAGGAATATCACTAAATATAATCAGCAAAAATAGCTAATAACTAGTTTCCATCACAAAACAATAAGTACAAATGCCTTAGTATCGAGGTTGTATTAGTTGTTTGTATGTTGATATAAGGGCGCGGGTTATGACCACTCCAACACAAATGTAGAATATGGGATGAATGAATACTGAATAAGGAATTATTAGAGTCTGGGGAGGGTATAACATAATAGCAATCTCCATGAGCAACGATGTGTTAAAGCATGATTACCTAATAGATGTTAAACGAATAATATCGATTCCCCATTACTATGAGCATCATGAAAATACATGTAACAAATGCATATTTGTAAATAAACAGTGGTCCGAATTTTCACAGTATAAGAATGACAGTGAACAAAAACACTACTATTCAAAACTTCCCATCAATGAGCACAACAGAGGAAGCATTTGGGTCAGATTTTCAGAAAATGTACAATTCACCTTCACCAATCCTCTCAAATAACCCAAATTTCAGACGAAAATAAAGTTCAAAATATAGTTCAACCTAACCAAACAGATTGCCAGAATCAATGCAATGCCAAATATATTCGAATTTATCTAGTATTGGCCAAATTGCAGCCTAATTTAGCAGAATTTACTAAATGTGTACAGCTGCCAATTGTACATTTTCTAAAAATCTGACCCATTTGATAAGTATAGAGTATTTAAGATGAGCGCATGTACCCAAGTCAGTTTTCTCATAAGGGAAGTCAACAACAAGATACATTTATCAGTAAATAGCTGAGATTATTTATAGTGTCTCCTCATCCGTCGGACCTCTACACAGCTATACATATTAAAACATGTTCTTATAGAAATATTTTCCGTTTTCCTATCGTCTATCTCTAAACCCTGTTTCTAGGGAATTGTACTCTAGGAATCCAGAGGCAAGGAAAGCCTGTGAACTTGAGAAGCGGCGTCATAGCGTCTGTAAGGTGACCACGAGTAACATTGACACTGATGGAGCTTCCTTGCCACGGCACTAGGTGGCACATTGCCAGCACCTGGCACATTCACTCACCCTGTTTCCACCAAGAAGCTGAAAAAGCCAGAAGATGTCAGGGAACTGTAACAATCAAACAAACCACTATATCTCTTTAAACCTTTTTCCGAGTTAAAGTATGTAACTGTGAAAAATGTCGGAAATAAACGTGATACAAAAAACAAAACACAAAAACAGGTAAATCAAATGGAGTCATTAATTTCCAAACAATTTTACCCGGGGTAATATACTACGATCCAATGCTGAGGAAACTCGCTGACAAATGCTATAGGCCTATCCTACTCTTTTCAAATATTACCACTGGATCTTTAACTTATATGGGTCAGATTTTCAGAAAATGTACAATTTACCTTCACAAATCTTCTCCAATAACCCGAATTTCAGACGAAAATACAGTCCAAAATACAGTTTAACCTAACCAAACAGATTGCTAGAATCAATGCAGTGCCAAATATACACGAATTTAACTAGTATTGACCGAATTGTAGCTTAATTTAGCAGAGTTTACAAAAATGTGTACAGCTGCCAATTGTACATTTTCTTAAAATCTGACCCATATAGTGCAACAGACAGCCATAGTACAGCACATTAACGATTCATAGCTTATAATATCAAATCGCTTAGAACCACAACAGAACATGGAGTGGTGTCGACTTTCTCTACTAAAGTATATATCCTAATTAAATTATCATTATATCTTCTAGAGACCACTGTATTACCTCGATTATTGCGAGAAACATACTTTATCCACCTTGTATTTTGTTACCCGGAACTTGTATACTACTATTTGTCCAACTTATATACCTCTATTTATTTTGATACCATGTCCTACCTATGTTAGGATAACTATATAGCGTGATTATGATGTTATTTGATGCGTATTATGTTTTGCGCCATACATGGGAGAACCCACAATCCAATAAATAGGGGCCACCGTTAAGGCGTCGACTTAATGATGGTATGTCCCCCTATTTTTTCTGTAACTCCATACTACATCCGACAGGCTTGAAATCCTCCTAATAGGGACCTTGCATGTGCCACTGATGAAATGTGACATACATATATTTGGCAACATTTTTATCGAAAATTGCAATATCGTAGCTTTTTTTCTATTTTTTTTCCAGTACATGATAGCAGTTTGAAGGGAGCGGAGGGTGATTTAGCTACGTTCACATAATATCGTAGCTTTTATAAAGGTTTGTCAAAACCAAATGCATGGTGGGAAAAATGGATACTTGTGCTATGAAAACATGTATAACACATGGATATTGACATTAGAGCATTGATAAATATTCCATGCTGAACATGGTATGTTTTCTATAGATTTTATGTTTTACTCGTCGGAGGAAATGATATCAATGTATCATTATTGACTGAACGACCTAATTGTATTTCAACATCTATGCAAATAAAGAATTCTTGAAATGAAATGAAATGAAATGTTGTACCGTTCGTCCCATAATTCCATGCGAATCTAGATTCAAAATGGCGGCTATGCAAGTCCCCTAGTGTGGGAGTTAGACTTGTAGACATGACATCTAATTGGCAATAAATCGTTTCAACAACAACAACATTACTGAGGGAAGATGAGGCATGCTCATGCTGCCCGACCACTGACCTGGGATGGGCATAGTGCTCACTTGTTCAGGAGTCTCCAACAAATCAACTTTGCTGTGCTGGAACTTACGATAGCCGCTTGAAGAAACATGACTGCAAAGCCAATATATTGTATTTGTACAGAGTTGTAAATCTTGGGCTAAAATATAAATTCCCTTATGAATGCAGTATAAACAAAATGAAAAAAACAAATGTTTGAATCGTTTTCCCCAAGACAATTCATCACGGTGTATGGAGAAAACAGTTAAAAAAGAACCCTACGGCAATAAGCTGAGCATCCAGTTGATCTCTAAGATAGGACCATCGCAGTATTAGGATATCAATAAATTCCAAATTTCAGACTTTACAGTTATTACAAATATTGTTACGTTCATACAGTCCTACCTTTTCCAAGCCTCTTCACTCTCCCATATCTCATAAACCCGGAAAAGGTTGGTTCCGGAATAGCTTCTGATACCGAGACTGAAATGTGAAAAGAACACCACGCTCAAGTTTTTGTTATTATTATTTTTATTTTACCCGTAGGGAATAGATAATGATGGCCTTTGCCATCAATGATCATATTCGACGGGGATCAGGTTAATGTTCCTGTTTTCCACCCCGTACCTGGCCTAAAAGACAAATTACAGAGCAGTACATGATTTCTTATTTAATTGAAGTGGAATGAGTTGAGATGAGTTTGTTAGTATGTATTTTGATGATATGTGATATACAATTCAGTTCATTTTGCATTACTTGGTTTAAATACCAAAGTGTTAAGATGCGTTCCTATGTTGCTCTGTAACTTATATTTCATCAATACGACATCTAAATAAGGCCGGGTTGGTGGTGAATCAGAGGAAAACAGCTTGTAAGAAGTAACGGTTCATATAACAGCTAATTGTAAGGCAATATGGCTTCACTCAGAGTACTAAGGCTAATTTGCAGGTGTTCCCCTGGTCAAGCTATAAACAAATAGATACTATGTCTAACACAAAGAAAGGTAATTACACCTTCGGTACTAGAGTCCAACTACCACCGACGGGTGATAATCCTTTAAGTGGGAGACAAATAATAGACACAATAACGATCAATTGCAATGGTTCGATTCCCTCACCTACATTCCGGGCTAATTATAAACATTGAGCTACGTCTGAAACCTGTCCACTTTTAAATCGTATCTCTACCAAGATACCTTAAGCTTCCTGATGAAGGGTATGTGACACCCGAAACGTTGATGCCATATAAGGAAAATAAAAGAAGTCACAAAAGTTCAAACACCTTTCTATTGAGTTTAAAATAGGAACTTAAGCAGTACGATCCGGTCGACAGTAACAACAACAACGATCTCTACCAAGATAGTTCACTCTAATGATGAGTGTGCAAAATGATAAAAGTCGACGTAGTTATGATTGGTTTGTTTGATTACGGCAAAATACCCAAAGTGTAATTCATCCCTTATTTCCAATATAATAATATTTCCAACAGTAAAGACAGGAACATGTCAACTTACCAATGATATATGATTTCCCAGATTTGGGAGAATTTCTGGGGATATAACCTTTAATCAATGTTTTTTTTAGTTTTTTTTATTATTTCTTTTACGGCCAAGACATTTAAATAAAAGATTTAGACTAATACTGATGGATTGAATATATAATGGATTTAGACTTCTGGACGAATTTGCGACAGATATAGAGTACAGTGTAGTATAGTGTAGTATAGTGTAGTACAGTATAGTATAGTGTTGTGTATACCATCTGTAAAATGTTGACATTTTCAAATTATGATAATTTTTGTATTCCTTATATTTTGTTCTTCACATATTGTTTTCCATGACTTGAAACGTACCGCTTGTGTGGAATTATTTGTCGAAATAAAATATGTTTAGAAAAAAAATATCAAGAAAAAGATACCCTCCTTCTCTTTTCTATGAACAAGACAAATGAATTCGAACTTTAAATACTGACTGTAGACAGGCTGGTTCCTCGTTGGTCATCTCAACGTAGTTTTTCAAGTGTGATCTGAATGATTTCAACTGTTCTTCATCCACGGTCATCCGAGAATGTACCAGCATGTGCTGCAACAAAAAACACAACTTCACTTCAATGGAAATGTGCGGGGAAATACTTGGTCGACATTCGACCATCCTTAAAGCTGCCTTTCCTAGTATTGATATTGGATGGTTCTTTTGAATTTACATTTAGATTAGCTCCCAAACTCAATATTATCGATCTCTTACTTAATGAAATGTTAATTAAATATCTAAATCATTCCATGATTTTATGATCAAGGACACAGAAGAATGAGTGCCGACACATTGTCATACTTCTGAAGATGCATTTTGTAGACGTGAGGTGTCAGCACTATATAGAGGCACACCTCGCTCTGTCTGTGACGCACCAAGTGTGTGTGGTAACTTGTGTGTACACATAGCGATTGGACTGCCATCTAACAGGTCTCTTTGAAATCATTGGGAATTGCTTCTTAAATGGTGGACACCAAATACATTTATGTCACTTTTTAAACTCAAATATTTATCTTTAACATTTAGATCTGAATAAATGATATTTGAGATTTGTATAGGAAGTAGCTGGGAGTGCAGCTTTAAATGCACATACCAAATATATTGAAAGTAACTACAACATCTTCAGCCAATAAATAGTGGCAACTATTAAATAAGCCATATTTAGACCAAACCACGAATGCTTAACACGCCCATCCCATTCATATACCTGGTAGCTATGTATTAATATTTGTATCACATTTACTTTCAAAACTTAGCTATATACAGCAGTGAGTGAAAGACCATGGATATTCCCTGTTGAATAATCTCCCGTGAGCCCATATCTCGACGACTACACTGTATTGTAATCTGACACTGAAACGCTGTATAAACATCCTAAATAAATAAACAATCATTTTTAAAACTCACTAATGGCGGACACTACAAAAGCGATAAACTCTTACCATTTTCTCGGCTTTAATATCCAACACCTCTTCTTCACATGCGTCAAATGTGACCTAGGAAAATGAAAAATTAAATCAGAATCGGGGTTATGGGGTGAATAAGAAACACTACATGTCTGAAACATTTTCTCCACAAGGGTCAGATTTTCAGAAAATGTACAATTATCAGCTGTACACATTTAGTAAAATCTGCTAAATTCGAGTACATTCGGCATTGCATGGATTCTAGCAATCTGTTTGGTTATGTTGAACTGAATTTTGGACCTGATTTATGTCTTAAATTTGGTTTATTTGAGAGGATCGGTGAAGGTGAATTGTACATTTTCTGGCGATTTCACATGAATGATTGCGTCACAACTAAAAGGTCAGGGGTCATACCTTTTTCTCTAGTCGGTCGATCAAGCTTTGGAGGCGATCAACCTGATGTCCCAAGCCTTGCGCCGAGTTATTTGCAGGTACGTCTGTGAATGGAAATAATGTGTATTTAACACACAAATTACTTATTTTTTTAAATTTCACCTATACTAAATAGTTCATCGCTCTCATGAATTTTGAGAAACACAATAAGATCAGACGAAATATGCGAAAAATCTTTTCAATTATTGTCTGGTATGCTTACAATTTTATACCAAGTGTTAATAATAGCAAAGGTAGTAAAGATGCAATAAAATCAACAAAAACTTAATCAAGTCACAGTTTCACCTGAATCACTAATTAAAAAAATCAACAAAGATTCAACTGGTTGGTAGATAAATTACTGATGTTTAATAAAATAGTACATAATGCCAAAAGGAAATAAAAGATAATAATGTCAAAAGGAGCAAAGACTGTTGGGAAAAAAAACAAGAAAACTTCAATGAGACCTGTGAAACCCCTAACTGCCGAAGGACGGTTATAAGGGCCTTGTCCACCAAGCCGATTCTCATACGATTCTCACAGAATCTAGTGGAAAAAGTCCTCTGCGGCGCAAAATCGCATGAGAATCGGCTTAGTGGATTAGGCCTTTTATAGATAAAAGGTTTTTCTTGGAAAATAAATGAATAATCCTCACCTGAACCATTGATCCAACTGGTCTGGGTATTAAACTGACGGCGCATGCGTCTACCATGTCTTCCGGCGGTCACAGCGCCATCGACGGAGACGGCCTTTTTATAAGCAGGTACATCCCATGAAGCTTGCGGCTCAGAGCACCTGGTCAAAGTAAACGTTAAAATTAATATTTCCCCCAGCGAGTATACAGTGACAATAAAACTATTAATTGACAGTTTGAGCGGAAGAAGTGAACGACACATTTCCACTCCAAACTAAATAAAACCACTTAGAGAAGGGGTAACAAGTTCGACGTGGTAGTGACGAAACTGGAGAAATAGTCAGTAGATCATCTTTAATAAAGGGCATTGAGAGTAAAGGGCCTGGTCCACCAAGCCGATTCTCATGCGATTTTGCGCCGCAGAGGACTCTTTTGCACTAAATTCTGTGAGAATCGCATGAGAATCGGCTTAGTGGACTAGGCTCATAAGAAAGCATGAAGAAAAAAAGTAAACCAAAATAAACATTACACATGTGCTTTTAGAGAATGCTGTGCTTCGAATGCGACTGCTAGAAAGGAAAAGAAAGCATAACGCAAGAAATAGTAAGGACCAAAGACAACTATTTCATTCTGACAGATTAAAAGAGGGGGTTGGTTGGAGGTAGGAGTTTTCATTGCATTAAATGGCACCATTCTCTGGACAATGGCCGGAAGTACATTCATTGAAATGACACGCCATGCCACGCATTGTCGTTCATGGGAACTTACAGTGGTACTGCGCTACTTTATTGATAGGCGTCTGATATGAAATAGCTAACAAATCAGAAGAAAACCCCAAGAGACTTGCTGTGAGCGTGGAAGAGGTCATTGGTATAAGAAGCTAGGTAAAACCTACTGCAACTATTGAATGTAAAAATGCAAGTAGAAGAACAGCTGTATGAGCTGAACCAGCCCTGTAAGAGGAGTGTCAAAAAACTATTGAGGAGATTTCACTCAAATAACAACAGTTAATGTTCTACATTACAAAAAAAACGCAATTAACTAATAGTTACAGTCTGGTAGATTACAAATACAAGAGTTGTACAACTCTGCAAATACCAAGATAACTGAAGCTGAGTTGTTAATTAATATGAAGACAAATTAAGAAACAGAACATAATGTGTATAAATTATGTAGCCAATCTGAAAATCATTCCCATTTGTGCATTTACCGTGTAATATATTAAACTTTCTAATTTTTTTTATTCATTTGCGATGCAGTAAATATGCAAAATATGTTGAAGCCTGGGAAATAATTTCGATTAATTGAGAATATGTTTTATTGCATTAAACAGTGCATATTAATCTACAGATTTCTGCCTGTGTTGAGGCTGGAGAAGAATGTCTGTACTCAAATGGTAAACTGTGGGAACGCTAATTGTAAACTCACCTTAAAAGGTAGAAGCTAAGGGAACGCATACAAATCGTTAATCATAAAGGGGCAAAATATTCTAAAAAAGAATCTATGATCTTACAAGTGTCTTTTTTTTCTTTTTTCTTTTTTTTATTTAATATATTTATACAGCCATTAGTGATAAGGATATACAAGGCTCACGGGGACTATTATTTAGCATTGTCCATGATTTTCCGCCAGGGGCTGTTAGGTTAGGTTATGACGAATGACAAAACCCGATCCCAGTGATAAGCAGTGGAACATACCAAATTAATTGAAGATCATGAAGCAAGTTTTAGAGAAACTACTCGAGAAACGTTTCTTGGAAGACCAGAGATTCAATCACACAGAGATATATAGAAAAGAAAAAAAGAAAATCGGACAGCAATTTGTTATGAAGCCCTACCTCAATTACAACTTCATAATCCAAATTGCTAAGTGAAAAACTCCTAGGGAATTCCTCAAAGTTTTATGCCACTTATAAATATTGTCGTTTAATAATCTGTAAGCATTATAAATGCTAAATCTAAAGACGACCGTCTTTAGATTTGAAAGAAAAATGAGTGCTTTATAGAATTAATTAAACATGTTATGAGATAATGTTGCCACTACGTTTCATGCTAATGGTAATTACCCCAATTTAAATAAGCAAATCAGTTTGTAATAGCGGAACTCCACTAGAGGAAAAACGGCGGCGACATTTTTTTTGTTACCAACTAACATCAGTTCATTTCATGTTTGCAATGAAAACGCAAATGGAGGAGTGTCAGATGTGTTGCCACATTCTCTGGGAACTGCTGTTTCAGTATGGATATTTGTTGCAACAAATTAGTGGGCAACAACAAAATTTGTCGGCGCCGTTTTTCCTCTAGTGGAGTCGCCCTATAATGGTAGATAAAACATAGATGGTTGATACGCTACTTAAGATGGGCACCAATTTGGGGACAAATAATACTTTCGTTCATTATAATTTTAATAACGGTAAAAAAAATATCTCATGGAAAAACCCTATGAAATTCGGTATTTCAAATTAACAAAGTCCGAGGCACATTAAGAGCAGTAAAGATTGAATAAATGACAATGAGAAATCACTTGAGGAGGGACAAGAGATACACATATCATTACGCTATTTAGGAGAGAAAGGGTTTTAATTCACAACATTAATATAAAGAGATGGCACAACAGCGGCAACCTGCTACTTACGAAGAGGACTGTTCTCTTTCCATTCTGTAAAAGTATGTTACTTCTGTTTCAAAGATTGTGTTAAAAAACTTTCCTAAAACTAAAATATATGATGGTGCATTATACTCGATATCTTTCTGGAAATATTATCAAAAATGCTAATCGCCAATATAAAGTATGTGCGATGACTACTATTTTGTAAGTAAATGTATAAAAGGCCAAGACAAAGCAATGTTAGGTTATGGGAGCACTTAGCAGTACATTCCTGTGTGTCGGAATGCTAAAAACCGATGCTATATCAATAAACACTCACAGATGTACACGACTCATAAAGGTACATGTATTTCACTAACTAACACAACGGAGGATGACTTGTGAGGTTCAAGTTAAACACTGTATAAATGGGGTCCTAAACACGTTATTGTTTGTAATATATTAAAGCTGGGGATGCCGAGTAAGTCCCAGTGTGGTCTACATATCTAATGGGGGATTTGCATCGCCGCCATGTTGGATCCTGATTCGCAAAGAATTATGGGAGTTGTATGTCAGTGTGAAATCCAGAGAAAACATTTCATGTTCGGCGCTAGTGGGATATCAATCAGAATGCAATTTGCCAGGTATCATATTTTTATATTTTTTTTATTCATTTTTTTATTTGATATGATAGGATAGGTCGTTATCTTCACCATCCTGGATTTAGAACCCATAGATTATTGAAAGATGAAAAAGCATTGCTGAAAATATTCAGTCTATTTTGGATAAAAGTGCTGCTAATTATGTGTATGTCAGATTCAATGGGAATCAATCGCACGCACACTTTAAAGACATCGGCAGTGGCACTACAAATCCCCTATTACAATGATATTGTCAAATGGTAGATGTATTTCAGTACTAAATGGTATATAGGCTATAGGTCTCTTCCCTCCAATAGTCCAAAAGCGGGTCTCCACCTATTTCAAGAGTGGAGAGCGGTTCTGGGTGTATTAAATACAAGTTAACTAACAAGTTGGTTGAAGGAGCGTGACTATTCTAAGCGACTGAAACCAACAAGTTAGTTAACATATTTATTATACATGCTTTCAATCATGAAAATAGAAAAAAAATCGAGTCATAAATCTTAATTTTACCGGTAATCTTAGTAAACAAGTGACAATCTTCTGACGTGTCAGAAAGATGATTCTGGGGTGTAGTCGCAATTATAAGCAATTATAACTAATTTTTGAATTTTTTATATGTATAGTATTCGGGAATAATTTGGGTATAAATTATTAAATTGTTCAGTATTATCTATAGACTATGTAGGGTAGAGTATTAGTGGGGTTCATTTGATTGAGTGGGGCAATGTAAATATGTTGATTTAATTAAAATTAGATAGGGAAAGGCTTATAATTGCGACTATTCGTTGGTTCATTTGGTTAAATTTATCCAGGATAAGTAGGTAGGATAAAGTATTTATTGGTTTCTTTATTTCGTTTATTTGATTCAATTTATATATGGAGGAATGAATACTATATTAATGGGCAATTTAAAAGAATAAATAAGAACATTTTATTCGATTTGAAATAAATCACAATTCTTTATTATAAATTGTCATGAACATGAGACTCTTTTATTGTCACTGAGATCTGAAATCCAGTTTGTTGATATAGTCAAAATGTTGAGACTATATAAAATGGTATTTTAAACCGTATTTGTCAATGCAGAAGAACAGTCTATTCTTTAAAACATAGAATAGTGGAACTTTTTAACGATGAAACCTGAAATCCAGTTTGTTGATATAGTCAAAATGTTGAGACTATATGAAATGTCTATCTTTAAAATATAGAATAGTGGAACTTTTTAAAGCTGAAACCTGAAATCCATTTTGTTGATATAGTCAAAATGTTGGGACTATATAAAATGGTATTTTAAACCATATATATGGTAATGCACAAGAACAGTCTATTCTTTAAAACCTAGAATAGTTGACATCTTTAAACTTGAAATCCAGTTCGTTGATATAGTCAAAATATTGAGACTGTAAAATGTTAAGTCCAGTTTGTTGATAAGAAGTTAGAAATGTTCAAGTATCATAATGATCTCATTATGTAGAAGTAATATTGGTGTTTATTTTGTTGGAGAAGCTTTCAGGAGAGTTTGACCCTCTTCCATTGAAGCGGTGGTCTTCATACTGATTAGATCTTGGCCAAGGGTTTCTAGAATGGCTGTGAACGGGAGATAATCGGCTATGTTATTGGTCGTTGTTTCCTCTTCTTTTATGTCCAAGAGTTCTCGAAGTAGGTCCCTGTCCACTTGTAAGTAACGAAGGGAGTCATCGATGAAACAAATTAGTTGGAGTCGTCGCCAGTTTTCGGTTTCTGATACAGCTGTCACTTTGCCGACGCACATTTTGGTTTCATGTTGAACAGGCTGAAAAATAGTTTGTATTAATGTATAAGACTTGTTATAAATATAATACAGATGTGATGTACATATTTGGGTGATATAGAGATTCGTTGTAAAAGTTCTGAAGATATATTATAACGTTTTGAAGATATCTATAATAGATTACAAAGTACTTGATAATTGGACCGAAAGTGAATAATTCCCATAGAAACTGTAACAGTAGCGTCTTTCGTATAATATTAATAGGTATGGTCCAGTTGCTGATTGTAAAAGGTAGACATATGGTCGATTTTGTTAGCAAAAGGGAGAGTGATAAACGGATATGAGAGAGCTGATAAAAAGATACATATGACAAAAATAGATAAATTACCTTTATTTGATCGGCGAATGATAGTACTATTTGGTTCTTCTTATAATATGAGTTGTAGTTGACTATTGCGTCGATCAAATGGACTTGATCTCCTACGTTCTGTTGGCCATATATTGCGGCGTTGTCCCATAACGTCAGGGGTATGTCCTGGCCTCCGTTTTTTACCATTATCTCTTTAACCTTTAGTTTCCCGTTCGTCTTAGTTTCCACATCTCTCGTATCTTTGACCTATAATAAATCATAAATTAGTCATTATTGAAAGTATCTGTTTTGCCTATATCATTACGTGTTATATCTTAATTAATCACAATGATTTTAATGCATTTTGAAATTATAATATGATGTATTAATAATAGCCAAAATACATTAGTATATAATATAATTGAAATGAAGTTTTTGAAATAAGAGACTTTATTGTAATGGGTATGTTCATGCATTTATACTTACTTCGACAATGTCCACAGTGCAGCAGAGCGATGTACCTTTTACTGCTATCATCTTATTTATATCTCCCTCTGGGTGGAATGGTGCTTTGTAGGCGGCTTTGGAACTTATGACGAGGGCAGGTGGGACCTGTATATCCAGAGATCTGGAAAAGTGGACAGTCTTTAGTAAGAGAAGTTTGGAAATGTACATATCTAATATGGTTTATTTTCAATTTGTATATTCAATGTAATTTAGTATGAGATTCGCGTATCGGAATTATGTCATACTAAAAAGAAAATCAATATTTCTGTTATAATAATTCTTAGAGTGTTGAAAGTAAAATGCTAATAATTAATATAAGTCTTAAATGGTTTTAATTTATGGTTAATATTTGATGCTGAACATCACTTCTGGGTATAGTATAAATCAAGTGTAAATATATATGCTGTATATATAATGAAAAAGTACTTACGTTGCTATGATAGTGTTCTGGTCCATTAGGAGTTCTGCGTTTTTGAAAATCTTGAATTTCGTCACTAAGTAGGAATTTCCGACTTGGAGATGTTTAGGCTTTTGGTCGTTTTTGGTTTTCACAAATCCTACTAGGAATCCAGTTCCATCGGCCAGGAGAATTCTTCGTCGATGGAAGACCACCCGCGGATCTTTGTCTGATGCTCCTTCTTCTTCTAGAATCAGAATTTTAGCATAGAAGTTGTGATGTGAGTATTCGTTGGCTAATACCATTTTTCTTAGTTCAGCTAATGTCCTTGATTGTATATCAGTCTGGTAAACCAGTTTCTTCTTCATTTTTTGGGGTGAATCCGAAGACGATTCCAAGTTTTGTCTCCTGGTAGCTATCTTTCCTATAGGAGGGGTCTTTTTTGGTGTAACAGCGTCTGTATCCATCTCCATCTGATCGGGTTTCAGGCAATGGTAATGAAGAGATTTTCGAATAATGTCTGTTCTGTTTGAGGTCTGGGTCTTAACTGATCTTTTGGTGACTTTTGGGCGGAAGTTCCTCTTACGAAAGCTGTGTTTACGGAAAAATTTGGATCTGATGTTTGGCGTCGGAGAAGCATACGTCATGATTGAACTGTGTTCTGATTGGTTAAACTAGAGATGGGTGGAAAATTTTTGTAAATTTGTGAGCTATGAGAATCTAGTTTGATCCATTTGGGTACAAGATTTGGTCTGACGTTTGACGTCGCCGAAGCTTACGTCATGGTTGAGGTGTATTCTGATTGGCTGAAGTAGAGATGGGTGGAAAATTTTTGTAAATTTGTGAGGGATGAGAAATTTGTGAGGGATGAGAATCTGGTTTGATCCAGTTGAATCGAGCTGGGTACAAGATTTGGTCTGACGTTTCACGTCGCCGAAGCTTACGTCATGGTTGAGGGGTATTCTGATTGGCTGAAGTAGAGATGGGTGGAAAATTTTTGTAAATTTGGGAGGGATGAGAATCTGGTTTGATCCAGTTGGGTACAAGATTTGGTCTGATGTTTGACGTCGCCGAAGCTTACGTTATAGTTGAGGTGTCTTCTCATTGGTTAAACGTTATGTTTTAAAATTATAAAATATTTTAATGTAAATATTGATAATAATTAATCTTTATATGGTATATTATTATTTCATTGATTAATTTTGGGTTTTTATGTATTTTAGAATGCATATTAGTTTTGAATTAGATGACACCTATAAATGCTGAAGCTTGAAGCCGAATGTTTGTCTTTGTTTCGCATCGTTGGTCATGAATGGATGTCAGCTTAACTTATGATTTGTATCAATGTAGTGAACGTACAATAAAGTTATTTGTGTAATTGTTATCTAGTACATGCTACCTGCTACTTGTTACCTGATATTGGATTGATACGATTTGATTATTGCAATTTGTTTTCTGCTGGTTTTGGTATTGATTGAGGTGTGTGCGTTTTGATTTATCATTTAAGTAGTCATAGCAAGTAAAATGTCTATATATAAACGTATTGTGCTCGGTTCGTATCACCAGGGTGATATAAAATATGGTGAATCATCAGGGAAACAGTGCATTGGGAATGTGTTGTCGTTCTTTTTATATTCAAGAGATCATGTGGTGAATAATATGATGAGATGGGATTTGGATTTCATTCTTGACAGAGGTGACGTAATTTATCAATCCGTAGCTCACCATTTCAATAAAACATATCTTTTACCTTCAGAGTTACCAACATCTATAGGATATGGTGTAACTGATTATGACTTGAATATGACGAAATTAGTGACTGGTATGTTGAGTCGAAATTCGGATTCAATTATTCAAGCTTTAGTCGAGGCCTTTAGTTCATCTTCCGAATTATTTTTGATTTGTGATGGTATTTGTGTCGGCATCAAATTTGATCAGGGACATTATTATGTGTTTGATTTACATGCTCGTGATCATCGTGGGTTTACAAATAGTAATGGATTGTCATGTTTGATTCATTTTCATGCTTTTGATTCATTATGCAACTATTTGAAAATACAATTTGACCGACACAGATCTATTGCATATGAAATCACTACCTGTGAAATAAAATGTGTACAGAATAATTTCAGTCGTTTACGTGACGAAGTTATAATAGATATCAGTTCTCTTGGTAAACATGGAAGTATACCTAGGAAGATAATGACTGATGTGAATGTAGTTATGAGACGAAGAGAAGGTAGTGCCAAGAAATCTATTTTTATGTCAAATCTATTTTTATGTTTTTTTCAGAGGTCGGAAAAAAAATATTCAGAAACAGGAAGGCAATAATCCGTCAATGTGGTATAACAAGTATCATGTCCTTATCTTCTGCTGAATTTATGTACGGTACAACGATGCCAACTTCATTGTAAATGTTCTTTTGATGATTTGAAAGCGTTCGTCCTTCAATGTGCATCAGCAATATTTATTATTAGGCATCAGATTCTGTCGTGATATTCAGTTTCCTTTCATTGAAATATAAAATTTTGGTATAGAAATATAGTTATTAACAATCTAATACGTCGCTTCCAAGATCGGGTGTTATTGTGTAAAAGAAGTAGGAAAAAACTATTTCCGACGCAGTGCTTTCAGCACATACACTTCCAGTTCCGTAGCTAAGAACTAGGCAATGTGACGCGAAGTTTCTGGCTACTTTCGTTGGAATTAATAAATTTGTACAGGGTTTGGAATTTACATGGTCTGAGTATGGTAGACAGGTTAAAGGAACTTTGGTTAATGTGCGATTAAAACTTTGATCACCATGAAACCATTAACAAAAGTGAGTCGACTGGTGCGTATGCCGGCGTAAGTGCGTATATTGCCGACGCACATCATGGTCGCGCTATTTCTATCTCCTTTTGCTCACTACAGAGACTTCATACCCGATCTCGGAAGCGCCGTATTGGAAGGGATCCAGATATTCAGAGAAGACAGAACAACATATTCAGTTTAAATATGAAAATAGTTTTTATTTTTTTTGTAAAAAATTATAGTTATCGGTATATATTTTTCTTTGTACCAAATCATATTTATAATGTCATCGATTTCACAATAATGACAATAGATATATATGTAATACATGTAAATGACAGGTAACATCAGTTCAAAAGTTTCTTATATAAACGTTAAATAGGCGTAGAACAATCTTAATAAACTTTATCAAAATGTTTAACTAAAGATCGAATTTAGAAATATGATAGTGGCAGAATTTCTAATACACGACTGGAATAATATTAACAAAAGGTTATCAAAATCTAGAAGTAAGGCAATAATTTAGAACTAGGATGGCAGCGGGAATCTAAAGTCATAGTTATATCATATACAAACTTGTGTTATCTGTATAATACAGAACTATACAACCAAATACAAAATACAAAAAAAAAGAAAATATAATCAAGGAAGTGCTAGCGGCACAAATCCTTCCATATGAGTATTATATATCCTTTTCATACAAAAATAAATCACATCAACAAGATGATACATTTATACAGCACCTTTTCTGTTTTACTTAGTTAAACAGAATTTCTATATATGTCGAAAAATCTTTATGTAATTGGTACCAATTTAAAAATATAAATTACACAAAAATGTTTCAACAATATTCATACAAATGTTTCATACAATATAGTCATTATCACTATAAGCTAAAAAAATACATTAAACAAAAGTTTGATAAAAGCAATACGAGATCTATAAAATCAGTGGGCTTTATACTATATCAATGATTATTAGTATAAGATAAAAAATCACAGGGCTTCATACTCTATCAATAAAATCATATATATATGTTTCAACGGAAATATCAGTGCGTCGCTTAGTAACGCCTGGTGCTTTTGTCCACTCGATTAAAAAAGAAAGCTGCAAGCCAGTTGGACATTTAAACATTTCATTTTGTTTCAGAAAATCCTTCTCATCCTTCAAAATACCAATAATATGAGCTTGACAGGCTAGTAAAGCTTCATTGGGATTCATATGACATATAGAAATAAAAATATGGGTATCAACTGTGATGGAGTGGGCTTCGCAAAAATCAAAACAAACCAACTTCTCTTGAGACAGACTAATCGAAGCAATAGGCTTCATTTTGCCCTGCAAAACTTGAGATTTTCAGTGATGATCCCCTAATTTTCTTTTGTTTTCCTGATGTATATATTTTACTCTACAAACTGTATAAATTATAAAGGTGGGAAACATGACATTGACTGGGAAAATTTCTTTTATGCTTTGAGTATCTTCTTCGGAATTTGGACTAGACAATATCAACAAATCTGGTGCAACGGGCCTCTGGCAAAGACGAGGGAGTTCTTCATCGTTTAAGTTGAGAGTTTAAAAACGCTGATATACTGTCCATCAAGTATGTTAATCTAAAAAAAAGAAGACAATATTTATCGAATTATAACATACAAATAGGGCCGTTAACGTCCAGGTCGCTAAAAATGAAAGACATAATAAGGAAAGAAAATGAATAGATAGGCTAAATTTAATTATTCCACACGGATCCAGTACAACAATCTGAATAACATATCTAATAGAATATTAAATGTTACTATGCGTTAGATAAATAAGTTAGGTAATAATACTTTTTCAATAGATTATATTAGTACTGTTAATAATATTTTCATTTACATTCAATTATACGTGTCGACTTTAGTATTATTCAAAAAACAAACCTTTTCAAGGGTATCTGTTGGAGACAATACTTTCCCTGCATATACGAATCGCAGCTGTTCAATAGGCTCTTGCTAAAAAAGAGAATACAATTTATTAACCCTAAAAATTGAAAATACTTTCCCTGCATATACGAATCTCAGCTGTTCAATAGGCTCTTGCTAAAAAAGAGAATACAATTTATGAACCCTAAAAATTGAAAATACTAGAATGTTTGAATATTTTGCCGAAACCAATTTAAAATATATTAAAGCAACGATAATAAGGACTATTTTGTTAAAATAGTTTTTTCATTATAGTTACCAGTTCGTAGGTGTATTGGGTCATTATAATGTATTCAGCAGTTATATAATATAATATAGTTACCAGTTCGTAGATGTATTGGATCATTATAATAAATTGAACAGTTCTGCTAAGTACAATTTGAGACATATCACATACTGTACATAATTCCCCCAAATCAAGTATAGTCTACATAATATATAATGTATTTACCAGTTCTTCTGCATAACGCAGCATCATGACTGATAATGGCTTGCCTTGTTGAACGTCATAAACCACGTGTGTGCCATCTTGGCCAAGAGGCACTATTGAAGGCGTCTCAGAATACGAACTGGTAACTTGATCTGCAGTAATTTGATCTGAAGTAAAAACATTTCATGAGTATTATTGACCAATTTTTCAGTTATATTGATGCATAGACATAAAAATACAGATTCCCCAACTTCGTAAGATCTGGTTAAATGTAAATAAACACAATTTAAAACCGTTTCTCACCCATTTGGGTTTGGGCTTAAATTCATGAATTGAGATGATCAATTAGGATTTAGCCTAGAAATTTAATTTGGTTAATATACCTAACCCTAGTGAATGACTGGGAAACCAGGGTTTAACAATTCAGAGATGCCAGCTTTTTGAGTGAGGCTTGCGGGATACTATCCCAGCTATTAAAGGTAAATACCAGTGTTCACTTAAAAAATGAATGAGTCATGGAATTTTCTTTAAACTTTGGATTTAGAAAGAACATGGTTGGGGGAACCCAAAAAGCCCCAAAAAACCATATGTCATTGGATTAGTTTTTATTTCAGGGACCACTGAAATTTATTACTGTTCACTATAGAAGTCTATGGAAAAACGGGTATTTTCTGCATTTTCCCCAATAGCATATGATTGAATCATATGATTTTCTTTTAAATCTGCATATACATAGCTGACATGTTATTCTACCCTCCCAATTGAAAAAAATAAGGGGTCATTGAACTAAAAAAAAAGTTATTCAGTTAAACTTGTATCACAATGAGCTTCCCCCATTGAAATCAATAGTGAAGGGAAGTAAACTTCACTCATCCCTAAAACACAAAATAATATGATAATATCCAGTTTTTTTTGGCATTTTGTATTCCCCCAACCATGTTCTTTCTCAATACAAAGTTTGAACAAAATATATTGAATTCTATTGTTTCATGCATTAGTTCCTTGAATTCCCGCCTGCTGCAGTGCTGACAACGCTGGTATTTATCTTTAAGGCGTGGGGTCTGGGGTCCGCCTAGGGCCCCAGAAGCCAGAGGATTTTCCTTGCTCTCTGGTGCATTTTAAGCACTTTTGGGGGTTAAATATTGTCAAAATGATAATATAAACTTCTTACTTCGATTCGCATAAAAAAATGAAAACATAGACTTGCAGTTTTACTTTTAGTTTTACAACTTGCACTTTTACTTTTAATTTTACATGCAGAATGGTGGATTTGGTGTATTTTCCTTGGAGACTTCAGTGCTACAATTTCATAGATTTTTCACATGTACCTAGCAGATCCAGGGATGTCACTAAGTTTTGTGTCAGATGGCTATTTTGGATTTTTTGAGATGGAGAATGGGGGCGGGGAGGGGGTATTTTTATATTCATCCATTAAAACACAGTGATTCCGATTTTATACATTAATATTCCTCTTTATGTGTATGTTCGATTCTTAAGAAATGGAGGCAAGCAGCGTTTATGAATTCCAAGGTTCATTAAGAATACATTTGAACTTTTTGGGGTTATACCATTCCCATCATTGGCACATAAAATGACAAAATATAGGTGAATAATATAATCATATATACATTTTTTAAAACTGAAAATATATAATTTGAGAACATTGGCGCTCAACAGACAGGCACCTTCAAAATATTGACATCATTGATGACCCATGGGGTCAAAATTCGAAAAAGAACCCCGTTTTCAGACAACATCACCCTATTAGGATAAACACCTTTTTCTTCTTGTTTTAAAACAAACTTATGTATCAAAATATAATGTCTGATTCACAGTATGTGTCATTATAATCGTCATCAGACAGGTACACATGTAAGGCCATAGAGAGCTTGATTAGACGTCAGTCCATTTTTTAAAATAAAAGTTTGAAACAAATGTTTGAATGGTCACTAAGTAGCCGGGCAGCTGGTAAAAGTAGGCAAGTATTTTTCCTCGAGTCCCAGCTATTAAACATAAACCCTTCTGAAAAATGATAATTTTCTTTAGCAGAATTCATATTTGGCACATAGAAACTCGGTTCCAAGGGTATTAGGCTTTGGAGAATTTAGGTAATTTTGTATGGGTTCATGTCAAACAAGATTGAAATAAACTTGTTGCTAAAAATTACATTTTTCCGGGACAAAGCTATCTGTGGCCGGGACGCGGGACACAGGGCTGATTTCCGAGACTGTCCCGGACAAATCGGGACACTTGGCATGTCTGACAATTGGGTTAAGAAACACCGGTTTCCTATGTCTAAACACCAGTGACTAAGAAATTCGGTCACCTATTTGTTAATCCATTACTTTTGTTTATAAATATAAATATATTGTATCGTTAAAAGTCTTAGTCATTATAGTAGGCCTATATCAGAAACACGAACATTAGGGTATCGTATTACAAAGATCCATTTCCGCTGACAGCCGTCTGAACTAAATCACGGTTCCCCCAACTAAATTTTCGGTGGAAGTCCAAAAAGATTTATTTCGTATCAGTGGTTATGGACAAGCGAATTGATTAGCTGTAATATTATACATAATTTGTTTAAATGGACCAAGAACACCGGACACGTGTCAGGCGTTTGAAGTGGTATCATACACTTGATTGAAACGAATAATGAGATAATTGCCAGAATCCGAAAAACTCACCAAGAGGAAAGATGGATCGGTGGAGTCTTCCAGCCGAGCACCGTCCGTACCATATCAAGGTACTATTTTGGACTATACTTGTGCCATTGTTAATTGGGTTACAGGTCGTCATATTTTCGTTTCTTTGGTTTTCTAAGGGTACGGTACTCGGCTGTGATCCGGTCTTTTAGAACTGCTACTTGCGACTGAATGTAATACGGCAGAGCCATCTCGTGGCCAATCGAAAAATTAACTAACCTCACACAGCTATAACACTTAAATTTAATCCCATGTACATTAAACACTAATACTATTGAATTTTTCCATGCCAGAATTTAATTCGTACATTTAAGCGATTATAATTTATAAATTTAAAAGAGAACAATTTCCAATGACAGTGTCATTAATTTAATCGTGCCTTCCTGACTATAGTTTATCCGGCGTCATAGCGCCATCTGCCGGATATTACAAGTATCGCGCTGATAATAATCTTCCAGTTAAGAATGGACATGAATGTTTTTACGGGAATATTTGAATACTAAAAATTGTACTCACCACTAATCAGAGTTCTGCTCACCGATTATCCTTTATTATATTAGGTCGTGTCATGTCCAAAATATCGATCAACCGAAAGCCATATTTCCTCATGTACTATCATATCGATAATTATACGCATTGGTTACGCGCACCACTCAGAAGCGATCGAGACCATAGCAAACTCCAGTTACTAATATAAACACTATAATTTATTATATTTTATCAATATGTACATCCATATTGTCTGCATCTGCAACAACTGGGACTAGTTCAATGACCGGGTATTTATGAACATATTAACGTGTGGCGCGTATATTTCTAACGTTGATATTTACAAAGGGCCTTAGCCAAACAGATCGCCGATCGCATATAGCATGGAAAACAGTCAATACAAATGACTGGTTATCAGAATATGAATGCATGAATGTCTAATATAATCTGGTTTTCAACCTCACATGCCAAGATTATTATGTAAAATCATTGGTTTGTTCTAAAAATCGCATCAGATGTTGATACGAGTGGGATCGCTGTACACGGGTGGGATCGCTGTGCTTGAGTTTGAGATACAGACATCACCACGAAGAATGAATCAGAAACGCTTAAAATCGCATTATTGAAGGGAAATAATGATTTAAAACTCTAAATATAACATGTATCGAAGCTATCCGATCAATAATTATTTTCAAAAGTCTTCGAAACGTTCATAATTCCGACTTTATTTCAATGATATCCTGAATCGGTTTCTCCGTCAAAATATGGGTCTTGCGCATGTGTCAAAATCTGGGTCGGGATCGGGGTCAGAGTAAAATCTGGGTCGGGATCGGGGTCAGAGTAGCGCACGGATCTGGGTCAGGGTATTCACGTGATCGGAGGTGTGGTTAGGATCGGGGTCAGGGTAGGGCTTGGGTCTGTCCACGTGGACAATGTGTGGTCAAAATCTGGGTCGGGATCGGGGTCAGAGTAAAATCTGGGTCGGGATCGGGGTCAGAGACAATGTGTGGTCAAAATCTGGGTCGGGATCGGGGTCAGAGTAAAATCTGGGTCGGGATCGGGGTCAGAGTAGCGCACGGATCTGGGTCAGGGTATTCACGTGATCGGAGGTGTGGTTAGGATCGGGGTCAGGGTAGGGCTTGGGTCTGTCCACGTGGACAATGTGTGATTAGGACGTGCACGGGAACGTGCGCGCCAGCTCGCCTTTGGATTGGCTTAGACATGGGTTCAAGTGTGGGGTCACATTATTCTATGACCTAGTAGACCGGTATTGGGGTCAACGCCTTGTCGGAGTGGCGTACCACTTCCGGCCCGACCAGCAGTTCGTGGACACGGGAAATATCAGTGCACGGGCCTTGGCACGGACCCATAGTAATTCTGGGGTGGGGTTGGGCCACCCCAGAAAAAAACAAATTGGTTGCCATGACAACTCCACGTAAATCACTAGTGAAATACGCACTATGCGTAAATCACTCTAGATACGTTGTTTTCAGAGCAATGCGTGTATAATAAAACGCCCAAAGGTTGTTGTGCTCACCTCAGTAGGAGCGCCTGCTCATCCAGTATGTCAGACGCAGTGTCAACTGGACGCTGAAGAGCATGCAATTGATTGGTCAACTCTCTCAGGAGGAACCTGGTCAAAAACTGCTCAACAAACTCAGACGCGGGATAGCCCTGAAATAAGAGAGGAGAATTTAAACAGATTATCTAACTTGAATGTATATGTCTTATAATCTGGTTATGGGTCAGATTTTCAGAAAATGTACAATTAATTAATTAATTAAATTGGCAGCTGTACACATTTGGTAAATTCTGCTAAATAAGGCTGCAATTTGGCCAATACTAGGTAAATTCGAGTATATTTGGCATTGCATTGATTCTGGGAATCTGTTTGGTACGGTTGAACTGCATTTTGAACTTTATTTTCGTCTGAAATTTGGGTTATTTGAGAGGATTGGTGAAGGTGAATTGTACATTTTAATTGTACATTGTAATCTGGTTATATTCTTGTGACCAATGTTTGGAGGGTGTTGAATAAGGTTTCCCTGACTCCAGCTGAGGCTGTCATATCTTACCTCGGCTGACTTCTGTAAAGCTCCAGAGACGGCCTTATTTAGGTCCTCCATAGCGCTAAGGACATCTCTAAAGGCACCCAGGTGCTGGGAGAAATACAAACACAACTCTTCGGTGTCGATGTTACTGGAAAAAAACAATTACCAGATAATTTATATATATTATATATGGAACTTTTATTCACAATCATACATAAATACAATAGGAAGAAGGACGCTATCCTCACGACCGGAGATCTTCCTGGTGGCCCTTCTTAAATTAAATCTGACAATTTCAAGTGTTGTTACTCAAGAAATTTTAAAGTAACATCTAAGAAAATAATTTGAATTGATGTAAAACGGTGATAATAAACAGTTATTAAAATTTAAAGTCTAACAATGCCTGAATAAATATAATATTTAAAGTAAGTTATAATAATATTGGAATCAATGAAGATGCTTTCTTGTGGTTTGTACATAGATTCGAGGGCAACTAAAATATACACAAAGAGCAAAGTACTTTGTATTGTGCGTGTCAATCTCATTGAACAAATCTCGAAGTTCCTTCTCCGACAAGACCCCGTCAGCAAAAAATGTCTTGAATTCATCCCAGGAGAGAGCACCATCATCTGGAAATATAAGTTATTCAGTTTGTAAAATACTCTTAATTTGATCTTTTATTTCTCAGCGCAATAGTTTTCCCTTCAAGGTAAATGTGCGAATGAATATTTATTAATTTAAGCGTCCGACAAATTATAAATAACATTTTTACCAAGGGAGTAGCGTTATAAATTGGGAAATGGCGAAAAGTGTGGCCTACAAGGAAAATTTGCCTCAGAGTGTTTTTAACTACTATTAATTACTAAATATCCAATTGATTAGTTTGACACAAACTCTGATTATTAAGACCCAAACATAATGTTCTAAAAAGTATTAATTTTGCAGTAAAAATATTCCCGCTGTATCAAGCGATGGACCCAAGGATCTGCTGTTGAGAGTTGCATGTAACGGTACCACACATGAGCTACAACCATTTTAAGGTAATAACCGTGATTAAATTAATTTAATCAGTCGACAAATGAAATATTTTCTAATACTTTGTATACAAACTGCTTACCGTTTTTATCAGCTCTCCGGAACACCTGTAGGAAATTAAAATATAAAAAAGAATGCATGAACAAGTGTAGAATTTTATATATAAAAAAAGAAAAAAAAGGGCAGGCATCCACATTCAATTCTGGTCTAACATCATGCATAATTAATATTAGGTGGGTATATATGTGGGATATATTTTATCATAAAATAAGTCACTTATTTATTCATTCCTCTCTACAGTTACTCATTCATATTCTCCTATTCGATCATTGAATATCATCCGCTAAAAATAAATTTAATAGCCTACCATTGTAGGCCTACCAGGAGCCTACCGGTACTATCTTAGGTTAAATTTTTCAAGGGGACACACGACACATACCGTATTGCATAATAGTAATAATACCGGTAGGCTAGATCTTAATAAAATCAGGGGTAGCCCAATTAAATTGATAAGAAGTACGAAGACCTGGTATGTGGGTCTGATTTTCAGAAAATGCACAATTGGCCTTCACCAATCTGCTCAAATAAACCAAATTTAAGAAGAAAATTAGGTTCAAAATGCAATTCAACATAACCAGACAGATTTATTGAATGAATACAATACAGAATATACCCAGATACACCTAGTATTTATCATTTTTTCGCTCTAATTTAGCAGAATTTGATAGATGTGTATAACTGTAGATTGTGCATTTTCTGAAAATCTGACCCTTGTATAGCTGCATGCTATATGGCCTGATCAGTGGTAGATGCAGAGATGGGCACGCAATGATGCCAGCGCCCGCTCGCTACCAAGAGGCGGGGTCATAAATAGGATTACAGCGTGACTGACAGCTGATGGGAGCCTGACATGCAGGGCGCTGATAGACATAGATAGATGATAGATACGTAAGCTTACGTAGATAGAATTAAAGATTCAGACTTCAGTCACACGATTCCGTCACACATGCAGTCAGGCTTATATCATAAATTACACAAAAAAATACACATAAAATGCAACATATTATATTACTGCTAAGATATAGGCCTAAGTAGTTTAATTTGTACACAATATACACATGTTCAAGAGCAGGATTTTGACATTGGGACTGTGCAAGGCATATTAAACCGGCGAATAAAAAGATAAATATATAACAGAGAAGAGGCTGCGATTAATGGCCTGCGTTGGACTTCGATTGCGAGCACATTACATATCGATAAGCAGATCTGCAAGATGAACTGCCTTCAAGTTCAGCAGTGTTTGGTGACTGGAACCGGGATGTCAACAAACCTGTCCGACAGCATTATTATCACACAGCACACAGCGGAATGAATGTTCTCTTAGGTCTATATGATACTTACATCAAGGAAAATCGCTATTCCTTTCCCTTGTTGTTCCATGTTTGTTTTGATGAGGAGGTTTTACTCATGCAAATTACTGTAACACTGCAGAGACGATCAGACAGGAAACCAGCTACCCGGTGAACGATCCGTATTTTACTTTCCTCTCCCGGGTAGAAAATACGGACTGTAGCAGAGAGCAAATGGTTCGATGTTTTCGGGATGTATTCCACTTCCTCGCCGAAGCCAGTTCACGGCCAAGTGTCAACCAACCCCATTTCGACCATTAAAATTTTCATAAAAATGGTTAATTCTGTTTCAGAATTTATTATTCCCGTGAAAATTGTTAATTCTGGGTCAGAATATTTTATTTCCAATTCTGAATTTTTCTTGATTTTTTTTCCAGAATTGGAAAAATACCTATAGCCTAATAAATTTATAATTGTGAAGCAGAATTTAAAAAATCTCAAGTGGATTTTTAAATTCTGAAGCAAAATTGAAATTCTGGAGGAATCCGGGGAGGAATTAACAATTAAGCCAAACAAAAATATCAGAGGCAAAATACAAATATTATAAGAAAAATATAAAACATCATAGGCGAAATGAGAAAATCCCCATCCACAATTATTTTTAATTCTGTGGCGACCCCTAGTTTATCTCATAGAATTGAAAATTGAAGAAATGAGTAGAATTTAAAAAATGGACGGGGGGGGGGGGGCAGAATTAAAAATTGTGAAGCAGAATATCTTTATTTTGCTCCAGAATGTTGTTATTTCGCTCCATATTTAACAATTTCCCTCCAACATTTTTTTATTTCACCCCAGAATTTGTTTAATTTGCTTCAAAATTTTTTTATTTTGCTTCAGAATTTTTTTATTTTGCTTCAGAATTTTAAAATTTTCCTTCAGAATTTTAAAATCCACTATACCTTTTTTATTTTCGCAATCCTATAATTTGTTCATTTCACGTCAATAGTTATTTCTTTCGATTGTGACTAGGCCTAGGCCTACTTCTGGACCAGAATTTAAAAATTATGGTCGAAATTCGTTCGATTATGGTCAAAATTGTACATTAATTTTATGGTCGAAATGAGGTTGGTTGACATTTGTTGGCACTTAATTCCGGTCGAAAAGCGGGATTAACAAAGGTCCCTGGACGTTTGAGCCCCGGAATCATTGGGCTCCTGGACCATTGGGCCCCGGCCTTGGACCTTTGGGCCCCGGCCTTGGACCTTTGGGCTCTGGCCAACCCCTTTTTCTTTTTAACATTATGTTATTCCATTTAAGGCCGATCACATTTAATAAGTCCAAATATAATACAAAAAGACGCAGTATCCTACCCAGAAGTTTTCACGCATTGCCCCAAAAGAGTTAATATCTAGCATATATTATAGAACTAAGTCAAAACTGAAGAAACGATTCTCATTTTCTCCTCTAAATTCTCAGTTCGTTATAGATTTAAGTGACAACTAAGTCTGAATTGTGGGAGCAACACATACAAGATAAGAATAAAAGAACTATATCTATGGGCCACCTTATTATTAAAGATTCACAGATCTTTTTTAGCCATAATTAATAACAACATTTATGACGATAGGCTTATGACAATTAATATTCATTGACATCAAACATTTGGGAAGTATTCAACTGGAAAATTGAATGGGCTATGTGGAAGAGCACGGCACTGGTGATGGTTTTAAATAGTTACTTGTATTCTAAAATTGTTTTCCTTATTAATAATTATTTCCTAGGAAGCAGTAAAGCTCCGGTTTTGAGTTGAAATTCGGCCGTCTTGTGTTTTTGCATAAAATTTCAAATATTTAAATATGATTTGTCATTGTATTATGCTGGAGATTGGTATTTACTCCTGTATCATTGTATTTCATAACTATAATGGTAATCCTACTCTTTATGTAATAATTAACTTACAATTACCCAATTCGGCCCACAAACTGCTGTAGGAATCAACTCCTTTTCTCCTCTAGCTTTCATATTTTACATCGCTCCTGTCATGGCCCCATGTATGCTAAGCTTCCCTTCTCCATGATCGATATATCAAGTGGCTCTTGCTCTTTATTACTATTAGATTAAACTTAAACTTTTGTGAGAGTTCCAAATGCATTATCTGTCAGGCAAGGCTTATAGGCCTAGGTTATAGGGCGAGCCCTCCGCATACTCACAAAATATAACGTGAAAACAGTGGCTTGAATGCATGACAGATCTCACTTCTTAAATGTCAGTCTTAGAAATCAACTAAGAGGTGATTATAACCATGTAATAGATTTTCATTTCAATGATCAGACTAGTACCGCTACATAAATGATCGCTACAAAACATTGATTGGTGTCTATAGGCCAGGGCAAGGCATAGGTCTCCCAGCGCTCGAATAGAATGTGAAAACAGTTGTTTGAATGCATGACAGCTCTCAATTCTTAGATGTTTAGTAGGAAATCAACTAAGAAGTGGTGATGACCATGTTTAAGCATTTTATTCTCTTTAGAACTTTAATGATCGGTACAAAAAGGGCGAACTGGGAACCAATCTGCCGATATAACATGCAGATTCGCAAATAACAATGCAGATTCGCAGGATGAAAGTGTGAATCTGCAAATGACTAGTGCAGTTTCGCGTGATTTAGTTATAGGTACAAACTACTTTCCATACTATGTAAGGTTTCCCAGTACAAGCGCCTTCGGCGTTCGTACCGCCTTCGGCGGGGGAAACCTTAAAAAATGTACAATCGGCAGCTAATCACATTTGCTAAATTCAGTTAGATTAAGCGGAAAAATCATAAATAATTATTATATTTGAGTATATTTGGTATTGCATTGATTCAAAGAATCTGTTCAGTGGGTTTGAACTGTATTTTGAGCTTTATTTGTGTCGTACACTTGGGTTATTTGAGCGGATTGCTTAAGGCGAATTGTACATTTTCTGACGATCAGCCCCATGTAATGTTCACCTCAGTCGGTGAGATCAATCATAAATCATAGAGACACGAGATTTTCAATTTTTTTTCAAATAAACTATGTATACATAGTTATACATATTTAATAGTATACATCAAAACACAGTAATTGTAATCAACCAGTAACAGTAATGAACTCAGTGTTCACGCCTTATAGTCTCTCAAGCTGGGGTTCCGTATGCGAATATACTTTTAAAAATGTGATGTGCTTCAGGAAAATGAGTCATAAGTCGCAAAAAATAGATTTGAGATACTATTATATTTGAAAAGATGAGATCAAGCCGATTCCAATGATAGTAAACAGTCTAATAAAATAATAAGTATTTCTCGATTTTAAGTTTGATATTTTCGTTTTTGAAAAAAAAAGTTTCCAATATTTCTGGGGGTCACTAAACAGTAAAGTAACTAAATGTAGTCCATATGAGGACCTTTAAAATGAAAGGATATATTACATAGATTGTCTTGAAATTTGATACATCGATTGACGTCCATAAGTGACAAACTCTCCAAAAATCAGAACATTCCAATAATGTGATGTTGTGAAAGAAACACTTTGAAAAATATCAATTTTGCGACTTATGACTCATTTTCCTGAAACACATCACAAATATGCACACAATGGAATCATGTCAATCAGCACAACTGGCGGCACATACATGAGCAGACTGCATGCACCTCCACTAGCATCCACACGAATTTATATAATAATCATTACGCAATGTAACATAATAGCTGATATCCATATCTGACAATCGCAACCAACTTACTTTATTAATGAGTACTTTCATTGGAACACTAACATAATTATGAAAAAATAAATGTGAAATGATATCTTTTCAACATAAGACAGGCGAATCAATTGGACGCGAAGCTGTAACTATAATTATTTCTATACGCTAACTGTGTGGTGAATGGGCACAATATTTAACAAACAGCACCGTTTAATGCTAGCAGCATTTCTTCTTCCCTTTTGCCGAACTTGAATCTATTTTTATAGCACCAGAATCTCCAGAGGATCTTCCCGAATAAGACATTGAAATGTCGAGCAATGGTAATTTCTGACCTGCAGGGGAAATGCATTGTATCATCAAAGTCATATTCGGAGGTGTAGATAAAAACAACAAGTACTATATATAAGAGCAATTTCAGACAAGGCATTACACGGAGGACTGACAGTACTAGGTTTACAGGCAAATCTCAAAGAAATGAACTATATATCAGTATGCCTCTCACAGTATATCAATTACTTTGCACTTACTGATTGCATGGAACATCGGCGCAATATTCACCGCAGTTTTGGCACTTGTTTCAACGAGAATTGCTCCAACAGATTCGGCGTACGACTCTGCCTCTAAAATAGAGTTGAAATATTCTAATTTCACATGATACCACATAAGCCAGATGTTTAAATTGTCCAAGAGTGGCAAGTGTTCCGTGGGGTAAATGAATAAATCTACGGTGTGTATTGGATGTACATATAGTATATATATGTGGTCTTTGGTATCCTAGATCCAGAGAGGTTAATAATTAGGTGCTTAACATATACTTTCTCCAATTCCAATAATCCTGTTCGTGGATTGATTAACATGGCAGCTATCAATCTTTAGTATAGTAAACTTAACTCGATGAATTTATTAATCTCCAAGTTTTAAAAAAGGAAGTTCTACACGATTTGTAGTAGATATATTATACTGCTTAAAAGCAGTTTTCCCATAAACTCCCAGCGATCAATGAAAACAATTGTCAGCAAACCTTTGGTATTAACTTCTCTCTGTTCAGCAAGATCAGATTTATTTCCGGCGATAGCTATGACAATATTCTGCGGACCATGTTTATGCAGTTCATTTATCCATGATTTTAATGTGCTGAAGGTGTCCTGTAATTGAATGAAAATATTAACATCAACTTGCGTTTAAATATATGTGTGTGACGTGTTACAGGAAAATGAGTGGCAAGTCGCAAAACTGATAGTTTTCAAGGTGATTTAATCACAAGAACCCTTGCTCCGAATGGTTACACCTTCAGGATGCTTAGTACTGCTAGTAGTATGAATTCATGTACCAAATTTGGAGACTGTGTATTGAATACATCCATGCTAGGCGAGATTATCCTAAAGAGTATATTTAACTATATTATTAGTGAATAACCATATTTACAGAATATCGCAAACTTTTTTTTCACGTATGAACACATATAGAGGTACTTATTTGATGTCCGATAATGTTTACTATCATTGGAATCGCCATAATCTCATCTTTTCAAATATAACAATATCTCAATATTCATTTTTTGGCAACCTGTGACTCATTTTCCTGGAACACATCACATATGTATCTTTACAAGTAAAGAATGATGCGTGAACGAACTGACTAAATTATGAATTCAATAAAAAATGAAACAGATCGAATTAATAATTATTAATTGTTGCCCTGGTGATGGCACAACGAGTGTGGTACGACTGAATACACACTCATGTACTCAAATACACAACTCAACGTTATTATTTCGGCTTTAGTGTTAATTCCCTTCTACCTATATTAATTTTTTGGACTCTGTGTATTGATGCACGGCGTCAATGATCATCTAAATCCAATCACCTTTCTCAATTCATTAATATGTTTTACCTTATACCCAAAATGGAAAAAAGTTTACATGTATAATATTTGTGTCGTATTTGAATGATTGACTATTTGACTATGATTTAATTGCGTAATTAATTTGACTAGTGATTGTACGATTTCATGAATTAATTTGTATTACTATTATTTAATTATGTTTATATAGGCTGAAAATGTTGTACTTGGTACATGAGCTTATGAATAAAAAAACAAACAAACAAACAATTATTATACCTGGTTTGTAATGTCGTATACAATGATAGCTGCTGCAGCACCTCTATAGTACATCGGTGCCAAGGCGCGATACTGGAAATATAAAGGACACAATATCTTGTTTAAATAGGCCGGATCACTTGTGACCCCAGATTGATGAGGACCTGAACATTGCACCAGGTTAGTGTAGTCAACAGAAACATACACTGACCTGACGATGACCTTGCCTCCGTAACTTGCCAGGAATATTGTTAGTGGTTAAATATTGGATATGTTGAAGGGTCTTCGTATATGGAAGAGGTGGTCAAAAGATGTATTATATATTATTTTGGACTTCCCCCAACCCACCAAAATAACATCGAACGACAGGAATTAATCAGAATTAAAATGCAGTTCAATATTTATAATACAACAGAATTTTAGCCCTCGTGCAGTACCATATAATATATAAAATATCAACATTCTTTTGCCAAATTAGCAAATAGGGCTGCATATTTGCATTTCTATATTCATTTTTTTAAAACACTATATTCATCATATAAAAACGATAGGCGGAATATTCAGCAATATTTTATATATTATAATTAATTAAATGCCTGGCGGGGAAGATGGAGAATTCTGCTTTAACATTAAGTATATGGCACATGGCTACATACATTAGAAAACTGGAAATATTCCACGCTGATCGTAGAATATTTCCACATGGTTTCTGCTGAGATCCGGGCTGACATAAACTCCAATAATTTCATGTGAATCATGATTCAAGATGTCGTACACGCTGACCTAACTGACCCATGGGTGCGTTACGTAACAATGGGTAATACACACTGAATGTGAGACCATCAATAGGATATGGGTAAGATTTTCAGAAAATGTACAATTGCCAGCTGTACACATTTAGCAAATTCTGCTAAATTAGGTTGCAATTTGGTCAATACTAGGTAAATTCGAGTATATTTGGCATTGCATTGATTCTAGCAATCTGTTTGGTTAGGTTGAACTGTATTTTGAACTTTATTTTCGTCTGAAATTTGGGTTATTTGAGAAGATTGGCAAAGTTGAATTGTACATTTTCTGAAAATTTGACCCATATACTTTTTAAAGATTAGATAGCTTACCTTTTCCTGCCCGGCTGTGTCCCATATTTGGAATTTGAACGTTCGTCCGTCTACATTCAGATTTTTTGTTAAGAATGAGGCCCTGTGTATATACAACAAAATTATGTATTGGGAGATATAATGTCTACTATACATAGAATTGTTTTTATTGATTACATTGCTCTGATATCATCTGTCCGCGAAAACTTCTTACTACTGTTGGTCTGACTTCAATTTTAAATAGGAATAGGAAGGTTTCGCAAGCAAACCTGTATCTCTATTACGTAACCGTATCCGTTTATTCTTATACGGATAGCCGTATAGGTTAGACTTGCTGAACCTCCCTAATATCATTAACCGATAGACACATTGCTCAGTTAAATACCGTTATATGGTACCAAATATATAAAAAACAGACACTGTTGAAAAATATCATACAATAACAAATATGCAAAAGCTTCAGAAAGCGAGGTGGTATTATGTTTCCACTGACCCTATAGTAGCTTCCATCGACGGACGGAAATTGTCATGGACGAAGCGGTGAGCCAAACTTGATTTCCCTACCCCAGATTCCTTGAAATAAAACAATTATATTGTATTGGGGGGTTCGTTTTTTAAAAAAAAAACATATTCAAAAAGTTCCGCGTCCGGAGGGTACAACCGTCATCTAAATTTGTTTGTGCATGTACAAATTTATTTATTAAGGAATTTTAACAGTTATTTTTTAAATTTACATATTATCTTTAATTTACATATTATGTACTAATAGCATAATCAATTTCATATATATTTATAATAATGAAGTTACCTAATTAAGTCATTTAATTTTATCTTGGGGTGAGAATAGGAGTGGAGGACATCCAACGTATAAGGGAGCACTCAGTGGGACATATTCCATTCATAGATAAGGAGGTGAGATAATGAAAGTGCCACCACCTCCCTACCGTCACTCCCCTGTTGTGCCATCACGTATTGTATTGGTCATATACTATATTTAACTCAAACTGTTATTTAAGCCCATAGTCATAAAGCAACACTTATATTTTACATTATACTGTGCATATGTCTCAGTATAGCGAATGGTAATGGTATCAGACCTATTTGAATACTGTTATACAAGTGTCTTTGTGAAAGCGTTAATTATATAGAATATTATGTATAATTTCAAATTGTATTATGTGTACTCACCCCTAATAAGCACAACTTGACTTCTCTGGCCGTCATTATTTTGACTGTGTGGTTATGATAATTATTGAATATAAATACTTAGTATGTGTCAAAGAGTGTACAATGGCATTAGAACCAACGCCTCCTTCCCCCAATCGATGAATCGTACAACGTATAGGTGATATATATATTCAATACAAAACAATGCGTATTCCAAGCCTAATTATTGACGTCCTCGATCTACAAGTTCATTGTTCTATAGTCAAATATTCTATTCTCAAATTAATTGGTAGGGCAATCCAAGTGTAAGCATTTTCGGAATCCCTATAATTAATTTACTATAGTCTATGGACTATGGTTCTATATATGATGGTATAGTAATAGTATACTGTCTATAGCGGAGTAAGGAATAAATATAGTGATAAATCCAAATTCCTCGTCGATTCACGCCAACCTATCATTGTACACTGTTTCCTGCTGATGGTATCATTGTTGTGAGAGATACTTTTGTAACTAAATATGTCACCGGCCTTCATGAATTCCACCGAAATAACCCTCTCCAGCTTGGGATCCTCCCACCAATTTCCGGATATATAGACAAAGATCACGTGCGTTTGTTTTTGGTAGATTCAGGTCTCACCACACTGACTGTAAACCTGGCATTGTCAGTGGGTCGCTTGTGAAACACATGCAGCATGTACATGTATACATGTACATAATAATAGCCTATGTGAAACGGACCCCTTAATACCGTTTGTAGGCCTATGCATATTAAATGTAACATATATTATGAGTATCTGCTTGAGGCCAAACAAAATAGGTGTCTTTCTGATTTATCCCCACCCCCCTCCCATAGACACACACCGACACACATCCCTACCAGGGAAAACTTACCACACCTAAGAGTGTTTTCACCTTCACAAATATTTTAATGATTTTTTGACAAAAAACCTAATTAAAGCAGGAAAACAAGTCTTCCTTACCAGAACAATCTTAAAGTGTACATTTCTTATGTTTGAAACAATTACTGTCATGAAATAGACAACAAATAAGATAACACCCCCCCCCCCCACCCCCACCCCCGCCCCTCCTACCTAGTTTTCAGCTAGATAAATCGGAAACATAATCTACATTTCTCGTTTTAAGTCCGACGCTCAAAGTACAAAGGCGTGTACGCATGTGCTCTTCGTTATTTAGTATTTTATTGAATATGTCGATGAACAATACCCCCTTTGAAAGACTAGTGAGATGTTTGCTGACATGCTGTTTTATATGGAACACATTTTCAATTCCTACACTCAATTTAGTTTCTATTAACTGGCAATTTACTGCTGTATCGAATAATATGGCAATATGCAATTATCCCGTGTAACGAAATGGGAGCTTATTGCGCAATAAGAAGGTCTTATGATTTGCGTATTCCAAATCGAGAGACTGTGACTCAGTCCCGGGACTCAGTATATTTCTAAGATCAGGGAGAATACTATTCTCCTGATATCATAGGTTCCATGATAGGTTCCATGATCTCCGCCGCCCAGCAGGGTGATTAGCTCTTATCAGGTCATTAGCAGTGGGGTACCACTGCCTATTTCCACCCGATTTAATTACAATTTTAAAAAGTCATTTTAAAGTTTTGAGTTTTTGATACCAATATCAGGATTATTTCAATACGATATCAAGTGCTTAGTTAAGAGCAGAAAAACTATCTTTCCCCGGTTCAAATACATGCAGTACAAGTGGAGATATCAAGTACCAACTACACAAAATTCATCATTTTTACCTGCATTTTTTCCCCATGCGACATTGTGCGACACCTTAACCACATACACCACAGGAAAGCTACATTTCTCAAGAACCACATACTCAAATCCCAATAATTAGGACGGATTAGGAAATATAAAAATCTTGAAAAGAAAAAGTTCTTTCAAATAAGTGTTCCAAAGAAATTTAACTGTAACTTGATTTGTAAGTATAGTAGAAAGATAAATCGAATACCAAAATCATGCTTGCAATATGGGGAATATAATTCTGGAAGAGTGCAATGTGTATGAATGATAGTTTGTATTAATCATGTACCAATAATTAATATCCAGCAATTAGGTCATGAGGTTCTGGAGAGGGGTGGGCATCGGCGTTGGCATCGGCGGTGACCATCATGGTGCACAAAGCCCTCCTGCACCACAGGTGGTCCCCCTCATCTTTGGGCCGGGAATCAGCAGGGTGCAAGCAATAAAATTCCGAGAACTTCATCTGTTTCTTTTAATCTAAGATATATAAATAATAAGTACGATTGCACATAAGAAATGGTGATTTTTAGTGCGCATCGTGCAGAGTATGATATGACAGTTGATATTTTAGACAACCCACCAAAGCGTTAATATTATTACACTCGAGTCAGAGAGTCCATCATGCATGATCATGTTTGTCACAGCTCAAGTTTCTGTTTTGTCATAAGGGCCTAGTCCACTATTAAAGTCGATTCTCACGTGAATTTGCACCGCAGAAGACCCTTTCCACCATGAGAATCGCATGAGAATCGGCTTAGTGGACTACGCCCTTTAATTTGAGAAGGACCACCTGTAACACCAACACATTAGGGCCGCGTGGCTCCCCCATGCGACCACTGTACGTGTATTAATCTGTTGACGAGCGGGCAAGGTATACTTCCCCGCCCCTACTGACACCACCCAGGAGGCACTAATTAATGGACAAGAGCTGGGGAGAGTGTGAAAAGGAAACAGGCCACTGATACTACCACTGATATGACCAGTGGGGCACGCGTCTCGAGGCAATGTGGTTTAATGAGCCTGCAACGAGTCTGCGGTCAGTGAAAGATTGAATTGCATATTATTGCAAATAACAAATATAAAACCTGAAGGACAGTCCCAACACTGGGCCAGCTCGAGATAGCGGCCAACCTGATATGGCCTCCTGTTCCTACAATGTCAATCATTTCACCATATTGCTATATTCTCCATTTCTCGTCAGTAAACTGGCCATCTCAATTTTCTAACTAACCTTTTGAACCCCCAGTCTTGCAATTGATATCATATATAGTTCTCCCTAACACTAACCACAGAACTAGATCTGTGCACTAACAAAGGCCATTTAGTAAAGGGGCCGTTTTTCCTCTCCGACTTCTGTCGCCAAATTTACTCTTAACTTTCTTAAATAACCTCCTCGAATTTAGGAAAAACCCGTCCAAACAAATCATTATTGCCCCCTCCTCCCAACTCCCATGCACCCTCATCCCCATCCTCCCTAGGCAAGCCCTCTATTCCGCAAAGTTCTGCATATGGAGGATGCCTCATCCCCTCTCACCCTCCTTGCACCACTCGTTCCTACATGTCAAACATGTCAAACATCAATCAGACATGCTACTTGCTCACTTTTGTTGTTGGCCTGCTCATTCACCCATCCTCCCATTCACCCACCAACAATTTCCTAATCTGCATAGAAACGTTACGTCTATGGCCTTATTTTCAGGGGTAGAAATTGGTTGAATAAAAATATTACATTTGGTTGGATTATAATATCTTGGAGAGGGTTAGTGGCAAACGACTTGAAACTTCTAATTCATTATATTCACTTTTCACTTTGTATCTGAAGCTACCCCCCCCCCCCCCCCACACACACACTCACTTTTTCTTTAAAACAGAGTTGTCTAATTCCCAACATATTATACACATTTAATAGGGCGGAATAAAAGCATCTCGAGTTTATCCTGTAATCTAGTGAACATTGACTACAAAGGCGGGTCCCATTTAATAATGTGGTTATAATTTACTATAAGATTGTTCCGACATCCTGTCATGTGGTGCCAAACATGCCAGATACATTGATGTATTATTTCAAGGACATGATTGGAATTTTTCTTTTTACTAAGCCGCTCATGGTCCATCTCTGGTCAGTATACAACGAATAACAACTATAGTATATAGTTTTATTCACCTTTTTTTTTTACCAGTTTACCATTACCGTTAGATTTTCCTGATATATATAGAACTTTAATGATCGGTACAAAAAGGGCGAACTGGGAACCAATATATATATATATGTTAGATATATATATATATCCTTTGTCTGTTATGTTTGTTGTCATTTCTATTTTAACATCCCGTTTCCTGGGTGGAAATGACAGGGGATCTCATGAATTTGATATCCTATTGTCAAGACGTATCAATATATGGGTCAGATTTTCAGAAAATGTACAATTGGCAGCTGTACAAATTTAGTAAATTCTGCAAAATTAGGCTGCAATTTGGCCAATACTAGGTTAATTCGAGTATATTCGGCATTGCATTGATTCTAGAAATCTGCTTGGTTAGGTTGAACTGTATTTTGAACTTTATTTTCGTCTGAAATTTGTGTTATTTGAGAGAATTGGTGAAGTTGAATTGTACATTTTCTGAAAATCTGACCCATATACGATAAACCAAACTACTTGGAAATCTGATATTCGACTCTGTACAGACTGTATATTCAATTCAATTCAAGAATTCTTTATTGCAGCAGATCTTTTTACAATAAGGTACTTATACAGTAATATATTATGTATATTATGTGCCTGTGTCAATACAAAGTACCGTAATCACAATGCTTCATCAAAACAATAACATGATAAAACACCATAATAGGCCTAAGTCAGCCGGTGAACCATCTGTAATTAACGCAAAGGTACATTTGGGTAGAGTCACCAGAAAATGTACAATTCACCTACACATCTATCAAATTGTTATATATTAGAGTGAAAAATGATAAATACTATATATATCTGAGTATATTCTGTATTGTATTCATTCAATAAATCTGTCTCGTTATGTTGAACTGTATTTTGAACCTGATTTTCGTCTTAAATTTGGGTTATTGGAGAGGATCGGTGACGGCCAATTGTACATTTTCTGGAGACTTGACCCATATGATACAGTTGAGTTATACCAATAACTCATAGGTGATATTAAGACAATGGGATGAGATGAAGATGAGTGAAGGTTACTGTCTAGTGAGGTTAACATGCAATAGCCGTTGTGAGGATTATATATATCGTATTTTTATTCAGACATCAAATAAGGTACATCAGAAAAGGAAACGAACCCTCAGAAAACTGGTCTTCCGGGCCTCCTTTCAAATAAATACAGAGGCATACATAATTAATGTGTGAAATAACAACATAAAAATTAGTTAAAATCAGGCGATTTAAAACAATGATATTCTCCCTTATTTACAACTTTAGAAAATTATTAGAAAATTATGAGGCTGACAACACAAAGTGCCGAACCCTTTCCAGCTTAACAATGAATAATTTTGCGTCTGATTATAATAGCATGGTTACGAACATCTATGGATTGCTTGGACTATCTGCAATAGAAGCGTGTGTTGGTTTCTGGTGTTGTTTGTCAAAAGTTATGTATGATAGAGGCTGAAAAATGGGCAAACTGGCTTCTGGATAAAATCCAGTTCTTCCAGCCGGTAATAAATCGGAAACACGCCTATTTTTGTGTTGGCCTAAATTCAACTCTGTTTTCAATTTTTAATTAAGTTATAGCTAAGACGATCGATCCATGTTTCTGAATATTTTCTTAATTCTTTTCTAGTTACATAACAATGTGCTTCCGTGGGCAATGCGTTCCATGCTATTTTGACTTTGTAGAGAAAACTGTTTCTGTATAAAGATGATTTTGGAATAGTTATTATTAGATTCTTCCTGGGTTTTTTTTTCTGAAAGTGAAAGTTGGAAAGCACTCTCCAGGATATGAATTTGTCCTCTTTTTTCATTTTTCATTATTTTCAAATCTAGAAACTCGTTATCTACATTTGTCTTCTTGTTGACATTCAAAATCGATCGTACAGAAGAATTTGATAAAAATTGCAATCTTTTCTACATTTTTTAAGAGGCAGATGGATAGAAAACATTGCCATAGGTAATGTTTGGTATAATCAACATTTTCACAATATCAGTTTTGACCTTTTTGTTAAATATATGGCTCGAATAACCACGCATCTCTTGGCCCCACGATCTTAATACAATTATAGTATACCTCCTTAGCTGATTTACGTATTCTATACATATCCTAGTGCATACATAGTCTGGAATATTATCACTAGCCCATCATTATTGCAGCTGCAGAAAGATAATTAAAGCTAAAGGGCCTAGTCCACCGAGCCGATTCTCATGCGGTTTTGCGCCGCAGAGGACTCTTTTGCATTAAATTCTGTGAGAATCGCATGAGAATCGGCTTAGTGGACCAGGCCCTAACCCTTTTCATGGAGGGAAACTGCGTGATCCGTCTCAAGCTAAAAAAACTTCACATCACCCAATGAGGGTGTTGCAACAGGCCTGAAGACCTTATCTTGGACCTAAGAGATCCAGGATCCAAGATCTTCACACCGTAGAAAGTTATTTTCATTGACCTTCCCTTGCAGTGTATTTGCAACCAGTCACCAATATCGTCCTGGTATTTCGTGCATTTAAATACCTTCTTCAGTTTATCAAGCCACCTTGAAATGGTTTTTGCACAAACTCTTCCATCCCAGATAAAAAGAAGGCCATAGCCACAACGTTGCAGATCCAGTAATACCTTTGGTGAAAGCACTTCCACAAGACAATCAAAGAACCAATCAGGGAGAAGAATAAACCCTAGAGATTCTTTTCCTGCCAACTTCCTGATATTCGTTGTTTTGGTGATGTAGGTCATCAATTCTCCCAGTTCTTCCTTTGAAGGCTGCTTCGTAGCAGGAATGTTTGGATCTGCGAAGTCGAGCGCTAAGCCCTCTAAGGGCAAATTATACGAGTATGTTATGTTCATTCCCAAGACATCTGTGCGAATAAAATCACGTGCATTTGAAATAGAAACATATATTTCTGCCCACAGCACGTATCTGTCTGTTGCCAGAATAATGGACGTTGATTCAGGTACTTGAATAACACGCATTTTTCCATTCCCGTGAAGTGTTCTGGAAATAAAATATATTTCTTTTAAACTCTCTTTGATTTACCGTGATTTTTTTCCTGATTTTATTGCTTGAATTCTCTGAGAGAAACGCTTGGATGGCATCATATATATACGTTTCTAGGATTTTATATTTTAGACCAATTGCAAAGTATGAATACATCAAATTGAATAAGGATTTATTGTAACACCTTCAAACAACTAACTCAGCTTTTGAGATTTTTAAAGGATTTAAAGGATTTTATATTAGGGAACACAAAAGATATTATACAAAAACACAACAGGAGCAGAATATGAACTACTAATATAACTCCTTCCCAGACAAAAGAATTTGAATCACTTCAAAAATTTATTTGTGTTTGTTATAAAAACTTAAGAGGAATAAAAGCAGAATTTGGTGGATGCTAACATGGTAGCCGGCGTATAATCGGCAAGAATCTCTGCTACTCCCTCAGCGTAGACACTAGTCTTCCCCAGCTGCATAGCTTGGCAATAGGAGAAGATGGCTGCCTCACCCCAAACACTGTCCAGATTACATTTACACGGTTTGAAAGTTATTAAATGCAATGCCTTTTCCATTGCAGCCTCTATACTCTCAGAACGGAGAATCTTCAAATCTAGTTTCTTGAGCAATTCCCTGGCGTTCCTTGTGCAGTTACTCATGCAATAGCTGTTGTCCAGGAGAGGAGGTTGGTACCCAAGTGTTCCCCGTACCAATAGATAAAGGATTTCTGCTTCATTCTTAAATAGGGACGAGAGCATCATGGCTAGATTATTCAGCTCTCTCCTCGATGTCACATAGCCTATGAGAAGTTTCTGCATATTTTGAGAGAAGTTCTTGAATGCCATTGCAGCACTGAATTCCAAGAAACTTTGGTGAATCCAATTGAAGGTCACATGAAAGGAATCCCATGTGGTCCCCTTCCCTTTCCTCAACAGGCAATTGACAACAACAGAATCAGGAGACAAGTCAAACTTCTCAAGATCTTCCAACTTACAAAGACCTCTGTTGGTCAACAGGGACCACAGGGCCAGAAGATGTAGATTCTTGAGATCTCTCCTTATCCCATCTGTCATCTTGGTGCCATCTCTTAAGAGTAAAAGTTCTTCAACTTTCCGATACAGATCTAAAACATCAACATTCTTCAGATCTTCATCACTGATTGCTGCCTCAGTTACTAGAAGACAAATCAAACATGCTGCCATGGGATTACAGAAAAGCCCTTTCAATCTATCATTCCCAACAAGGGTGGCATAAATCTTTGTTCTGGATTCTGTCATTGATCCTGTTTCATCAGACAGAAACTTTTTGCAGAAGACCATTGCATCCTCTCCATTGAAGCCAGCCACTCTGATGCATCTTTGGAAATAGTTCCTTCTCTCATCCAGAACCTTACTGTTAGTGCGACAACAGACAATGAAGAATGAAACCTTGTTACCCATCATGTCATACAGTTGTTCAATTAAAGCTTCCTCATTGCAGACTTCATCAAGACCATCACATATGATACAGCACTGATCTGGATGGTAGAGCCAGAATTGGAACATCTTAATTTTCATTAACCTGGGCCCTTTCAGTGCTGCCATAATTGTCTTTTCTAAAGTATTTCGTACATCTCTTGCTTGGATGAATATAACAAGTTTCTTTGTAGAAAGTAAGTAGCCTTCCAACTTCTTCACCCATGAATTAATGAGGTGGAGAGCCAGGAATGTTTTCCCAGATCCTGGGTCACCCTCAATCAGCACATTAGGAGCACAATTATCAAATACTTCTTTCTCTGATATGAGGATCTCACCACTCCTGAAAATAAAAACTATATTCAATACTTTGATCCATGTCTCTCTCCCTCTCGACCATCTACACTGTATACAGCTTGTCAAGAATATATATGTGTACAAACATGTACATATGTTAATAGTACAAATAGCTGTAAATGTCAGGCCAGAGTTCAACAGAATGCTACCCGCATATTCCAAGACCTTCTTATCTTCAGAAAGTACACACAGGGGCAAGGTAGTGTTCGTTAGAATGCCACAGACCAGATGTCATTAGAAAATGGGGGATAGACTACCTACACATCAATATCATAACTAGACGGCCCATTTAATCGCAACAAAATACAAACCTTTGAAGTTTTTCCACAATACGTATACATTAGGGAAGACATGTATAACTGTCTTCACCTTATTGACCATATAGCTAGTGCATCCCATTGCGTCTTAATTTTAGATCACTCTTTCTAATTTAACTATAATTTAACGAAAAGGGACCTTCTGGAAGAGCTATGGTTGCCATAGAAATGGGCTGTTCCCTTTTCATAATGTTATCATAATGTAAAAGAAATGTATGTACTGATTCCGGAAATAAACAATATACAAAACAATACTTTGAGAAATGAATACTCACACCAATGATAAACATTGTCATCTAAAACCATTTGTATAGATAAATGTCACTTTACCATGCCACCAGAATGTGAGTCTCTATAGCATATTTCAAGTGTAATTGGGTCATGAATTAGCTCCACAATGGGGAAAAGATCTTGCCACTAAAATCTATTCATAAGTTCGCGTCTGTACATAGTTACCTATTCCCTGCAATGATATTATCTTGGTCATGTTTCAAAAGTAGTTTCATGTAGCTTTTTCGTGCATTAATTGTTGGCGAACGAAATACAAATTTCATCACATCTAAATTAGTTGAACAATCTTGGTAATGGCTCTTCAGAATCTCCAGACAGTCACCTATGATTCAAAATCAAAGAGTGAGTGAGTGAGATTGGTTGCTTTACGCCCTTATCAACACATTTAATCAAAGAAATGAAATATTATGATAAAGTTGGGAAGATTTTGTGAGATCCGAGAATTATCATTTAAGTCACGATTGGCAATAAATCTCGATTGTTTAAGGGAGTCTTACCTTCCAGAACCTCTGTGTCAGCTGCTGCCACGTGTTGGTACTCATTGAGTGGTACATTCAGCCCAGCTAGGATATGTTCTTGTCTGGTATGAACTAACGCCAACAGAAAGGCATGGAAACGCCAAAGAGTATTCCTTAATACAATATCTAGCAGAGCATTTGCTTGGTTCGATCTTCCACTTATCATCTGTAACATTGTAAATAGTGTTACTTTGCTTGGTTTTGATGACATGATGTAAAGGTATTATAGCAAGAACAGCATAGTATCGCGTATGAGGGGGGCTATATTCTCCGAGTATGGCCGAAAACTACGAGGCCGTAGGCCGAGTTGTTTTTTCGGCCATACGAGGAGAATATAGGCCGCCGAAGATGCGATACTGTGCTATTCTTGCTTTTATTCCATGATTCTTAACTTATTACAACTTTATTTGATTTATTCCATCAAATTGTGTTGTCCGCATAGCTCACCGATAGTCTCGAACGGTTGTGACGTCACTGTACAATACACAGAGTTTATATTGTCTACCTTGTGAGCGGCAAGTATATCTATTATATTGTACGCTCACGGCCAAATCATGGAATAAATATATAATAAACATTGGTGAAACAGGGAGAACCTATGTTTTCTGGATAAAAGAGCGTCAAAAGTCAATGCATGTTTGGAAGGAGACCAGAAAAGGAAGATTCACCATAAGATCAAGAAACTTCAAACTCAATCACATCAAGGGTATGGACTATACTGATGATTAAGGGCCTAATCCACTAAGCCGACTCTCATGCGATTCTCACAGCATTTAGTGCAAAAGCGTCCTCTGCGGCGCAAAATCGCATGAAAATCGGCTTGGTGGACTGGGTCCTTTAGTCTTAGTTTTTGCTTCCAGACCTGTTTGACTCTTGGGGGTACTATGGTCCAGCGGGGTTCCTTGGACCACCTTGAACATAGATGAGTCAGATTTTCAGAAAATGTACAATTCGCCTTCACCAATCTTCTCAAATAACCTAAATTTCAGACGAAAATAAAGTTCAAAATATAGTTCAACCTAACCAAACAGATTACTAGAATCAATGCATTGCCAAATATACTCGAACTTACCTACCATTGACCAAATTGCAGCCTAATTTTGCAGAATTTACTAAATGTGTACAGCTGCCAATTGTACATTTTCTGAAAATCTGACTCAGTACCCCCAAGGGCCAAACACGTTGGGAATTAATGCTTAATTTACTCCAATCTGTTGCATGCATCCCCAGCCACCCCCTCCGTTTGCTATTGATAGCTTCAAGTGAGCAACAATAATTGAATAACTCATAGATTGTGTTTATACAGAACATCTTTATATCATCTGCAATATTCTTTGGTTAACTTACCCAGTGCCCAACTTTGAATAGATCTTTAAAAAAAGATTTAACTGAAATAGTAAACTAGAATACTACAAACCTCATTATTATAAAATTGAAATTGGCTATGCCATTTCTAGTAATAAAATACTTTAACATGAATGATTTTTTAACATTTTTGTATTGGAGATGGTAAGTTATTCACTCTCAATTCCTCTTCAGTCCCCGAATCTATGACGCAGTATTGCCGGAGAAATGGATAGAGGTCTATCATACAGACGTTTTCAATCAGGAAAATCCGCCGACTTTCAATTAGTTGATTGTAATATGTATTATACATTAAGATCTCCCAATTTTCACGAAGGCCGGCGTCCCAAGGATTGTCTTGAAAGAAAATAAAGTTTTCTGTTCAACAATCCATCAGTTTCACAATATTTCTTAAATGAAGACATTTTAGGTTTACTTTCGAAATAAGCTCACACGCATGCGATGCACATGGTTAAGAATGGTACACTAGCTGGACAGTTTGAGATGTCCAGGGATGTTGGATTGATAAAGTTTGCTAAAACAGATAAAGTTTATTAATTTAGGAGACATCTAGTATAGTGTGTTAATGGGAGAGAAATATGTTATAATTGTGAGATAAATATTGCTCTGCTTACAATGCACTTCCTGGCAGTTTGTCACCTTTTCGAGATGGTCTGCATCATAATCGATTGAACCCAAACCCATTTTGTAGATTATGTGTTCCTGAGAAGTTCTCACAAGGCTCTGCAAGAACGCACGCCGTTGCCATTCTGACTCACTGTCCATGTGACAGAGCAAATATTCAACTTGCTCCCATCTCGATGGATGACTCTGTTTAAAGACATGAAGTTCTAAATGCGAGGTACTTTTCATAAATTAAAGACCTTCCCTTTGCTGAAATAACTTCCATTTTACATGCTTGATCATATCTAGTGATGGGACCGTGTTTTATGTTAGATCCCTTATTTAACATTAAAAAAATGATTGCTCAATGATTTGAGCAATCATTAAACGTTTAAAGGACAACAAACGTATGATCAGTAGAAGAAATGATGTGCATAATTTATATTATTATATACAACTAAAACATGGAACGAATTACCCCCCCCCACCCCCACGCAATCTGAGAAGCATGGGAGACCCATCTTAGTTAAGTAATGACCAAAGATGTATTAATGATCACTCACTGACCCACTAAGTAATAATATCAGACTTAACTAATCATTCATCATCTCATTATTATGCACCGCTGGTACATTACTCTTCACCAATAGTTTACTAATATAATATCTGTGTTTATCGTCTATATATAGATATGTTTACATACATAATTATTAAGCTGACAATTAAAGATATAATTATAGTATTTAGACAAAAGCTCAGGATTGGACAAAAAACGGTCGAAAGATCGAGACTACACTGCAATATTACCTGAATAAAGAATTTGAAAGAAAATACGGTATATGGGTAAGATTTTCAGAAAATGTACAATTGGCAGCTCTACACATTTAGTAAATTCTGCTAAATTAGGCTGCAATTTACTCAATACTAGGTAAATTCGAGTATATGTGGCATTGCATTGATTCTAGCGATCTGTTTGGTTAGGTTGAACTGTATTTTGAACTTTATTTTCGTCTGAAATTTGGGTTATCTGAGAGGATTGGTGAAGGTGAATTGTACATTTTCTGAAGATCTGACCCAAAAAAACAACAGGTGAAACAGGTGCTATCGGTTGCAAGTCCAGCGCGACACTGAAGAGCGGGTGGCTAGCCAACCGAGGGGGAGGGGGTAGATGTGGTGCCCCCTAGTGTCTGTTCATATATATATATATATGTGCCATATATACCACATATACCTTGATTCTTTTTTCCACTGCCCCGTCAATGAGGCCCTCTTGTCGAAGAGAGGCAAGAAACAGCGCGTCCATCGAAACAGTCTCACAGAGAGTCACTTGGTGTCGCTGCCACTTGTCCATTTCAGCTTCACTTCTTGAATGACAACAGTCGTGCATCACTTCACCTTTGCCCTGCATCGTTTGTTCTGAAAACATATTTGTGATGTGTTTCAGGAAAATGAGTCATAAGTCGCAAAATTGATATTTTTCAAAGATCATATTATTGGAATGTTCTAATCTTTGGGGAGTTCATCCCTTATAGCTATATCAATCGATGTATCAACTTTCAGGACAATCTATGTAACATATCTTGCGTTTTAAAGGTCCTCATATGGAGTATATTTGGTTACTTTACTGTTTATTTACCCCAAGAAATATTGGAATTTTTTTTTAAAAAAAACGAAAATATCAAACTTCAAATCTAGAAATACTTATTAGATCATTAGACTGTTTACTATCATTGGAATCGGCTTGATCTCATCTTTTCAAATATAATGGTATCTCAAAATCTATTTTTTGCGACTTATGACTCGATTTTCCTGAAACACATCACATTTGATTCTTTTTCTAATCGAACTCCTCGGTCTACTTCAGGGGCGTCGGACCCGGGGGAATTTATCAGAATTAACCCAACTCTTTTTTTTTGTAATTTGGGGTCTTTATGATGGTCAGATGTCTATCATTTACTCAACCTTTTCTGCAGTATACTGAGATGAATATACATTTTTTACATAAATGATGACCCTGTAGAATATAATACTGGCTTGTGTAGGCCATAAGCTTAGGATTTAGAGACCTTTATGCGGTTTTAGCATTCTGGAGCAAATTACTGAAGCAATCTGCCTTAAAAACAAAAACGTCAAAAACATTACATTTATATAAAAGCATTATTTATATGAATGTTTTGCTTCCGACTATAGTATGTATGGCCTAGAAAGTTTCACAAATTGTTTGACTGAATTAATAACTATTCATTCTGGTGCTATTTTGTATCTCCACAACGCCAAAATTAACATGACCAAATCAGAAATATATATGGGTCAGATTTTCAGAAAATGTACAATTAGCAGCTGTACAAATTTAGTAAATTCTGCAAAATTAGGCTGCAATTTGGCCAATACTAGGTTAATTCGGGTATATTTGGCATTGCATTGATTCTAGAAATCTGCTTGGTTAGGTTGAACTGTATTTTGAACTTTATTTTTGTCTGAAATTTGTGTTATTTGAGAGAATTGGTGAAGTTGAATTGTACATTTTCTGAAAATCTGACCTATATATACGTTGCCCCAACCCTGGTTATATATATATGTTGTTAATGATATGAAAATTACAAAATACAGAAAGTGATTTGGTACACCACTACATATTATTACTGTGTAGTGGGGTACCAAAGATCAAACTTATAACTTACCCCCCCCCCCCCCGCTCCCCGCACACACACACTTCAAATAATACCTACCGACGCCCCTGTCATTCGTGAGCCCTACTAAATTATTTTAAGTTGAAATGATATTTGAGATTGATGAGTTAAAATAGAATAAAAGAAATACCTGAGGCGAGGTTTGGGCGACGACATTGTTAAATGGTTTTTATTTGAGTAAAATAAGAATTTTATGATTTGGTAAATTTTTGAAAATAGAATTGAAATATATAATTTTTTGAATGAGATAAAAAGGAGGAAAATTTATATAATGCGCTAGGGAATTTGAAGAATAAGTTATATAATATATAATATATAAGTAAATGTGTAAAATTAAAAGTGCCTACCGGTGTGCGGGGGTTTTAATTTAGTTGGGTGGGTGGGTGGAAATTTTTAGCATGTATGGATTTTGAATTGGTAAGATGAAGGAGGGGGAAGTAGGATTATGGGTAGTGGAGAGTTGGTTATTAGTTACACCGGTAGGAGGTAGGGGGAGGCACCAATGCTTCGGAATCCAATGATTCCCACAACATTCGTGAGCCCTACTAAATTATTTTAAGTTGAAATGATATTTGAGATTGATGAGTTAAAATAGAATAAAAGAAATACCTGAGGCGAGGTTTGGGCGACGACATTGTTAAATGGTTTTTATTTGAGTAAAATAAGAATTTTATGATTTGGTAAATTTTTGAAAATAGAATTGAAATATATAATTTTTTGAATGAGATAAAAAGGAGGAAAATTTATATAATGCCGCCAAGCCCCAAGACTGCCTGTAAGGTAGTAAGATTTAATAAGCAGTTATGAACTGCGGTTAAGATTGAGTTTGGTGATGCAGCGTGGCTGCCTATAGTGGTGATTGGTCGTATGACCGGAGGCCATGGGCCTTAAGTTGGTGATTGTCTTTCAGGTAGTGTACCTGTTTGTTATTTATAGGGAGGGTGGGAGACGGACTCCTGACCTGATGGGTCTTAGGTTAGGGTTGTCTGAGGTGACAGTCCATTGAGGTAAGCCTCTAGTTCGTTTGTATTGGTTTGAAGGGTGAGTACCCTGTGATATATTATAATTTATGTGGGGGGGTGATAATTGTCTCTAGGGTTATATGTGTATATTTGTCACTTCCTGGGGTTGAGGTTGGTGACTAATCCTTTTGTGACCTTGAGTGCTGACTCCTGTGCTATATAGACTTTATATGCGGCACTCGACCACGCACCGAACTTCTGTATTTCTTGTTCGGTTGCTCCCATGTTGCATGCATGTGTCGCGGCTGTGCGCCGCAATGAGTGGAGTGAGTAGATGGACGGGTCAAGTTTCATATTTATAAGTGACCATCTTAGATGTGAAGCCATATCCGTGGTGGTGATCGCTAGGTATGTCTTTGGATATACTAGGAGGGGCTGGTTGGCAAAAGTAGTAGGCGCCTCCTCTAGGGCTTTTATATATGCTTGTACTGGGCATAATATGTTGTCTGGTGCTGCAGGTATGACCACTCTCCTTCTTTGATCATATTTTTGCATATTCTTTGCCCACTTCTGGTTTATAATGATGCTGTCGTGTGTTATGGTTACGTCCTCCCGGCGTGTATGCCTGGTGAAGTCGTATTCTTTCTGTGACCTTGGTGCGAGTTCCGACTGGCGAAACCCTGTGGTGTATAAGGCTATGATCGCAAACTTGTACTGTGCGGGGGCTGGGAAGTGTATTCCTTGCGAGATGATCTCTTTTACCTCTTCTATTGTGAAAGGGAGTCTCTCATTAACTGTGTGTGTTTTATCACGATTAGTTGCGTCCAGTGCGAGTTGTACTCGGTATGCGTATAGCGCTGGGACGTGCAGTTCTCTTCTTTTAAAGTATTCCCTCACTGCCGATAGATAATTACTGACGGATTTCGGGCTGTGTAGGAATGACCTAAGATACTCAATAAAAGCGCAGACTTGTGGTGTTGTGATTCTTTCTGGCTGTATTTGATGTCTGTAGGTGAATGCTAAGAAGGCCTTTATGCCTGTTCTTTGATTGGCGAGTGTGCCCGGGGCTCGCGCCTGTAGTTGTGTTTGTTCTGCTTTGGTGAGGAGGCTTCGCATCTCTGAGTCTGGAAAATACAATATTTATCAAGGTAAGCATTTGTTCAGATATCGTATTCCAGTGCCAGGACGATGTTCTGGCGTTTGGTGTTCTTATTTAAGGCCCTTTTTATGGCTGATTTAGAGACTTCACTATATACAACTCTAATGTCATTCAATGCCTGTATGAGCCACAACTTTCTCGGCCCATTCATGTTTATTTCGCCTCTGGCTCCGTGTGTCAGCAGTGTTATCGCTTCTTTGTCATCTGTTTTCACTGAGATCGTATGGGTCCTCACTTGTGTGGACTCGCTCGTTTGTGTATATGTCGGCCATTACTGTCGGGGCCGCCATTGTTGTCTGTGTGACAGTCACTGTGATTGGCTGTTGCTGGCGTGGTTCGTTATGGAGCTCTGTGATTGGTCGGTGCGGTTCCAGGAAGTTGGCTGTTCTTCCGGTTCCTGTCTGGTCATGTTCAGAATGATGTAAACAAAGGTCCTCACGTGCATATATGTACAGTGTGGTATCAAACAATACAACGTCGTCGTCCGTTGTTAAAACATATGCAAATTCATGGTTATAATCATCATACACATTCACATTTTGGTTTTCTATACTCACTGTGCCCTGGTAGAGTTCTGGGACCCGCGAGTCATTCCTCGCGGGGTCCGCTAGTTTTTTGTATACTGCTGGTAATGGTGTTGCTGCTCGGGTGGTGGGCGTGGCGCGTACTGGTTCACGTGTGGGCGTGGCGTGTACTGGGTTTGAGCAGATGTGTGTGTGGCTGGGATTTGGCTGGGGAGGATGGGCGGAGGATACATATAGTGTGCACCCACTGGACTCTGGTCCCTGCTGTGGCTTGTTTTCACCCGCTGTTTCTTCATGCACTCTGTCTGCGGGTGCGGATGTCTGTTTTGGTTGTTGAGGGCGAAGCAGTAGGAACATATGTGATTCGCTGTTGGATTTTCTATGTAGTGGCCTTCTTTTTCCTTGCATGCCCCTTTCTGGTTAAACACTGGGCACGGTATGCTATATGTTTCGGTGTGACTTATATTGATAGGGGCCAGGGCGATCCTCATTCTATTGTATTGAATGTGCTCATTACTGCTCCACTCTATGTCTCCGCGCTCAATCCTGTCGAAAGTGTTGTTCGACCACCTTAAAATATTCTTCCATGGGCGCTGTAAGGCGTCCTGGGTAACTTGGTGTAGGTGTACTAACATATGGTGCCTGTCCTCCGGCCTTATCATGCTCTCATCAAGCAGCATGGCCGTGTAGGCGTGCATATACTCCTTATATGTGAGTGTCTCCTTTGCTTCCATCTTGTCCCTTATAGAGGTGACACCTTCCCTCTATAGATATATGTGAGGTTTTACTATTTTCCTGGTTATTCTAGGATCATATAGTGCCATACCTTTTACGTCTGTGGATGCGAAGTGTGGATTTCCCATCTCCATGTTCGTATCTATGTACATTCTGGACATCTGGTCGCTGATTAACTCCCTGGGTCGCGCATACGCCCCGTAGTCTGACCTCGGCTGTGGCGGTTGTGAATTTGTGTATGCGGGTAGGGGGTTCGGTTTATCGTGTGCGTGGGTTTGGGATCCGGATGCCTCGATTTTTTCGTCCTGTGCTGGCTCTTTCGATATTTTCATGTCCTGTAGTGCCTTCTGTATAGCTTGTGTTATTGTGTCGGTCATCTTTGCATCCAGATCGGCTATGGATGCCTCAATGGCGAGGACCTTCTCCTCTAACTGAGGTTGTGGCTTGGGCGGCATTGCGTAATCCTGCTATGTAGGTGCCGGCGGCAATGGCGACTTTTGTTGTTTATAACTTTTGCACAGGCGGTGTCGGGTCTTTGCGTAATCCTAACTCCTCTCTCACCTCTCTCTCTGCGATTTTCTGGTTACTCGGTTGTTGCTTAGTCCGTGCTGTGTGTTTTAGCGTGGGCTATCGAGTTGTTTTGTCTTGTTTCTCAGGTTTGCTTGGCAGAAATTTTTAGCATGTATGGATTTTGAATTGGTAAGATGAAGGAGGGGGAAGTAGGATTATGGGTAGTGGAGTTACCGGTAGGAGGTAGGGGGAGGCACCAATGATTCCCACAAAATGGTTGGTGGAGACAGAACATTGATACAGTTCTTTCATACAAACACAATTAAAAAATTGTATAGATGTCGTCTTCAAACTTCCCAGTTCATACTGCACTCAAACTCAATACTATTATAAGCGACTTCTGTCCATTATATTATGTTATTGATATAAATTTACACACACCAATACCAACTCTTTCGGGCGTTGGTCCCAACTTCTCAATCGTTTACTGTGTTAAATAGGTGACAAGCTCTAACGAAAATGTACCTCCAAGTTTCATGAACATACCTATAGTCCCTGGATAAATCCTTCATCCCTCTCAGTCACTCTTCGCTGATCCTCCAAAGCATGGTAGAAATATCCAATTACATTATTTATATAGTAATTATAAGGCCATGGTACTGAAGTGCTGGTTTATGATTTCCACTGTGTAAGTACTGTCCACTATGATTACGTTAGCAACCTTTTACCTGATCCCTCTAAACATGATAGACCGTGCAAACCTGACAGGATAGTGTGATACACGTAACATAGATTTTCTAAAACGGTCATATATAGGAAAACTTCCCTGGGAAAGTCCTCCTTTACACGGTTTCGCTTAACAAGGCAATTGGGTCGGCATTTTTGGAGACAACCGGTAACCTACTGAAAGTCTGTTTCATAAAAAATCCTTGTACAAGTCTTTAAAATAGAATTGTAGTGTACCTGTTAAAGTGAAATGCAAATGATTGTCCGTCGGTAGCACTCGTATCAATATAAAAATGGTTTGAATGATATTAATGAGTGGAATCGGAATGGACCTTATTATTAAAATGATACCAAAGTGTTCGATTTCGGGGGCATTTTCTTTTTTATTACCCAATCCCAATATATGGGTCAGATTTTCAGAAAATGTACAATTGGCTGCTCTACCTATTTAGGAAATTCTGCTGAAATTAGACTGAAAAATGATGAATATCGGGTATATCTGAGTATATTATCACATTGATTTAAAGTATCAGTTCTGTTATGTTAAACTGCATTTTAAAGCTCATTTTTGTCTTAAATGTGGGTTATTTGAGAGGATTGGGGAAGGCGAATTGTACATTTTCTGAAAATCTGACCCATATATAAGATAATGCTTTTGAATCATTTGAATTTTGCTTCAAAAAGCCCTTGGGTAGAGAGTGAGCTCTGATGGCATAGCAGCTCTTCATTCTTGCAGTGGCCTTATTTTACTAACAAATTAATATTTAGATATTCAAAGTTATAATGAGAACCACCAAAACTGTAATAAAGACAAGTGGAGGATAATATCGTGCTTTCAGGTGGTTTATTCAATAAGATACCGACGTTTCGGAGTTCACATTACTCCTTCTTCAGGGTAATATTTAGATATGTATGCTTCGTCTTTAAATATTTTCAACTCTCTTCACTGACGTTGTATTAAAAGTCTATGTCGTACCAAAAAAGTATAATTTCAGTAACATATATGAGTCAGATTTTCAGGAAATGTACAATTGGCAGCTGTACACATTTAGTAAATTCTGCAAAATTAGGCTGCAATTTGGTCAATGCTAGGTAAATTCGAGTATATTTGGCATTGCATTGATTCTAGCAATCTGTTTGGTTAGGTTGAACTGTTGTAAAGAAGACTAAGGGTTTTTAGCCCATAGGTTCAGTAAGATGAAGAAGTGAGACAAGAAGTCCGAGGTTGTAGTTCGTCTGGATTCGGCCTAGGCGGTGGTGACTCAGCGAGTACCTAGGTCCGAGTAGTCACTTTATTTTATACTCCAAAATCATGAATAATTCATACAATCAAACCCAGGAAATATTCCACTGGCTCTTCCCCTTCCCTCTAATTGGTTGAGGGAGAGAGAATCTTCCTTGCCCACACGCCGACCTCTGCTCCCCAGGCAGAGACCATAAATGGAGTGCATGCAAGTTGGATCCCTCTCCTCGGCCTTCCCCCTCCCACCCCTTACCCATAGATCCCATGGCTCGTGCCAGCCCCCCCTCCCTCTTAGCCCTTCCCCCCTCTTGATAAACCCAGAGCAGTGTATAAGTAATTAGGTCGGGCTGGGGGAGGTGGGGTGAGCCCTGAGTGGCTCATCTCCCCCTCCCTCCTGGCCAGGCCATGTGTGGCGTGCATGCCCCGACCATGATCAGGGCTAAATAGGTCGGATCTTGGATCTAAAGATTCCAATTCTTTACATTCGTCCCATATTTTATTTTTGTTGAAAGCTTTCTTTCGAACAAAATATTTAGCCACTGATCAACCCAGTCCAACCAAACAAGAAAAATAGAAATAAGGTTACATAATTTACACACACAAAATCATAAAAAGGGTAAAGTAAAAGTATTATAAATTATTATATCTGTAGACCTAACGGGTCAAGATGGAAAGTTTCCAAAGGGAGTGGCTCTATTAAAAGGAGTGTTCATTTATATCAGAGGCCATCACCCTGCACTAAAAAGTCTTTTAGTCGAATATTATGTAAGAGAAGTCTCTGCGTTTTTAAGTGTGCTTCTGAACACTGTTAAATGTCTTCCTTTGTACTGAGCTAGTACACACAAAGTTCTCCAATACGGTCGTCACCGCCGTCTCCTCTGCCCGGCCGGTCAGCCGAGGCCCCCGCTGGACCTCGTCGCTGACCGACAGGACGCCCGTCTCTTTCTCTCTCCTCCTTTGGCCATGGAGAGTGAGAGCGGTTGGGTAGTCAACACTACAATATTTCCATTTTTAACCTCAAACACTACAGAACACATGTCGACTTTACTGTAGCATCACGTATAAACTCTTATCACTTGGAAAAAATACCTCTTCAAAGCAGAATGGTCGGGGACAAGGTGAGGGCTTCGATTCCATGGTGCTTCCTCTCAGGCTCCTCTGTCTCGACCGATTCTGTTTGTGTAAAAACAACTTCTCACAATGAGAGTTGAAATAAAAATACCTATTTGGGCTGGATCCTTGTTCACGGATTCCACCATTTCCTCCCGAGAGAGGAAATGGATTTCACCCAGGTATACTACTCTGTGTTCTGTGATCTCCCTCGCACCCGAGAAGAGGACAGAACAAAAATTAATAGTAAATATTAAACAAGAGTAAGTTACAGACAAGTTCAAAAAGTGTTTGTTACCCCAGAGAAACCAAATAAACATTGGTAGACTAATTATTTCATCCTGGTCAGTCCGAAATTGGCAGCGTAATATGGTGAGGCGGGGGAGGGGGCAGGGATATGCTCGAGGGAACGAGAGCCAGTCCTAGCGCCTGGAGTGGCCTCTCCCTCCTCTCGATCTAGGTCTTGGAGGGCTAGGGCTACAGGGTGGTGGGTTGGGGGTCCTATTGGGATATTCTCTCGGGGCTTAAGGTTTCTCAGACAACACAAAAGGCTGACTTTGCCTCTTGGGGCGAGCCCCTTTCGGCGGAGGTAGATTATTCCCAGGGTCATGACTCCTAGGAGAGTGGGGATGAGAGTGGCTATACCCCAGATAGAACTTTCAGACCAAGGGGTGGGGGAGATCAGGGGGGAAACGGGTTTAGGAAAATCTGTCAGGGCTAGTAAGGGTATTTCAGCTCTTGGCAGGAAAGTCAATTGCTGATCTAAATGGGGGTAAAGGGATAATTTGCCATAAGTCAGATTAAACCCAGGGAGGGGCATAATCTTGGGGATGGGGAGTGTTATATGGGACTCATGGCGTTGGATGCTACTCACACGCCAATCCTTTCCAACCAGGAGACAACCGCCTTCTAAAATCACCCTGGCATGCCGATGATACGTTTGTATCACTGGTTTTTGCCCAGGGCACCTCAAGATTGTTTCCAGAGGTTCATAAATAGCCAGAATTACAGAAGAAATGGACTCTCCCTCTCTAAACACTTGGTTTGTTAAGTTATTTCTTTTCACAATCTGCGCCTTACAAAGGTCTGGCTTTTTACCTAAAATAATATTTGTTTCGCAGGTCGGGGTTAGATGCTCTATTGCAGCTGAGCAAATCTGGGGTTCAAACCCGATACAATGCTGAGGAAGAAATGACGCGCTGGATATGCTATCTAGGGCCACCTCCTCTTCTCCTACCAACTTTCTCAGGTGGTCAGCACCATATGGGACCGGAAAATACTTTAATCTATAGTGTAAAAATTGAGTGCCTGAAACTGCCGGAATTACTGTCTGGTATATTAGCTCCTGTTCGCCGTCTAATAATAGTCGAACGTTCAGGTGTCTATAATACCAGCGGTTATCTTGGGGGGGGTAATGTTTCCCTTCTTGTAATTTAGACAATATTTCTGATAAGTAGGCCAGTGGTAAAATCTGGTCTGTTAAGAATCCCCTTTCCAGCTGAATGCGCTGGCGATAAAATAATTCGTTTTGACGGTGGTAATTTTCCACCGCCCTACTCACTCGCTGCAATAGAATATCCACTTCCCTTTTCATATGAATCCTGTGAATATCTTTACTGAAACCATTTAACTGTGTTAGAATGTCTGCCACTTGGCGGGAGATGTTACTTGCTGCAGCTTGGAGCTGCGCGATGTCCAAGCGGTTCTCTGTCATGTAGAGCCTTGTCTGATTCAACACCGACACCATCTCTTCCTGGCAATGGGCCAATGCGCTCTCGCTAGCCTGAGCTTCTTGTACTGCAGACCTTAATTCGTTCACCTGTCCTACAGTAGCAGTGCCAAACAAGGCCCGGCTTAGCGAGCCCACAAAATTGAATAGGCCTCTCTTCCTTCGGGTGTCTTGTTGGACTGGTGTTGGAATCTCTGCCTGGAGGAAACCCATGTGCTCCTCCCAGGCACTGACATCTCCGTCTCCCACAACCTCCGCCTGTCTGAGTTCTCCAATTCGCCTTCTTAGGACGGAGACCCAAGCACTGACAGGAGGGGGCGTGGGGGGGTGTAGAACGATCACTGTTGTCCAAGTCGCGGTCAGGGCTCTGACCTCCCCTTCCTCATACACCAACACCCCTTCCTCCTCAAACAAATCGCCATTAGCCATCATAGCCAGGGTGATTATGAGGAGGGACTGGAAGGTGTAGGTTGAGAGAAGTCCGTCACTGGTGGTGCCCCTGGGTCGAACTCCCATGGTTGGGGCTGTGGTGGGGGTGACGGTGGGGGTGGGGGTGTAGGTGGTGGTGATGGTGGTGGCGATGGTGGGGGTATACAGGGCAGCTTCCTCGGCCTCTGCACGGGTGAAGTGGGCGTGGCTGGGTTTGGTGAGGAGTCAGGCCTTTCCCTCTTAGTAGAGCCTAGAGGGTGGAACACTTTGATCCTCTTTTCAGTGCATTCAGAGGTGGTGGTCAAAGCCTTGGGTTTAGGGCACTTGGTTGGGGTCTCTATCCTCCCTCTTTTTGCCCGTGACCTGGTAACAGGACCTGGTGGTGGTGTGCGCGGGGGAGCAGTCTCCACAGCAACGGCTGGTGGCAGGGGTCGGCGCAATGTAACTGGCTTAGGTGAAGCTAGTACTAGCACCTTCTCCCTCGGCGGTCGCTGCTGGGGTGGGCGTGGCACTTGTTGTGGTTGAGGTGGGCGTGGCACTTGGTCCTCGTCCTCCACATGCATGTGCTCGTCCTCTGGTTGCTCTGCTCTCGCTTGGTCTTCCTGTTCTATCTGAATTGGAGGAGGCATGTTTGGTATGGGTAAATAAACAGTGTCGGGCACTGCCCTAGGCTGGGGTGGGGGAGGTGGTGGAACATGAACTTGTTGAGCTTTTTGGGCTTGTCTCCGAGCCTTATTTCTCTTTCCTTGACCCGCCCTCGGTTGCCTAGTTCTCAGTATATCCCATTCTATTTCCCCAGATACCATTTTTACCCTATCCCTATTTATACGCCTGCGTTCGCCCTGGGGTCCCCTCATAGTTAGGGTGGTACCCCTTATCCCCGTTATTACATAACCATGATCCCACTTGGGATCCAATGGAGCGCTGGTGCCTGATAGCACCACCACATGATCCCCTATTTTTAGATCCTTTGCATTTGCTCTGGCCCTTAATCTCTCATAATTAGCCACTCTACTGGCCTCAGTGCGCTCAGCAGCTTCTCTGAACGCATCTGTTAAGGCCTGTAGGCGCTCACTGAGTACGGCATCTTCTGTTCCCTCTGGAGTGGGGAATATTTTAGAAAAGGGATATCTTGGATTGGTGCCAAAAGTTAAAAAATATGGTGTAAAACCAGTTACACAAGAAGTGGAGACTCTATGTGCCCAGAGGGTTGGACCTAAATGGCTCTCCCACTCTGCTGGTCTTGCATTGATGAATTTTCTTAGTATATTTTTAAAAGTTCTGTTAAATCTTTCAATTTTACCATTTGTCTGGGGGTGAAAAGCTGTAGAATGCCTTACTTCAGTGCCTATGGATTTAAGGTACCCTTCCACTTGCTGGTTCATAAATTCGAGTCCCCGGTCGGTGATGAGCACCTCTGGGGGGCCATACCTAGGGACATATTCATTAGCCAGGTAATCAGCAATGTTTTTAGCTGCTTTGGAGGGTATGGGTTTGACTTCTACCCAGCCAGTTGCGTGATCTATTACAGTCAAGATGTATCTATTACCTTTATCAGAGACCGGGAAGGGACCACAGAGATCCATTCCCAGTATCTGACCAGGGTATTTTGCTATTGGCATCGCAGTAGGAGGTACACGCGCCCTACCCACTCTGTTTACAGCACACCTAGCGCATCGGATTAAGACATTATAGGTATCTCTTCTCATGGTGGGCCATTTATAAGCCTCTTGGATCCTATCTAGGGTCTTCCTCATGCCCTGGTGGCCTACTTCAGTGTGGGCGCGCCTCACTACTCTATGCCTAGCTGAGGGTGGCAGGACCAGGCGGGGGTAGGCTGGCTTGCCTGGGGGAGGGGTGAGAGTAAAAAGCATGCCATCAATTATGGTGTAGTCCCCCTCATCCTCCAACCCCTGTTGAAATTGTTCCAACTCCCTCTGTTCTAAACGTATTTTGTCTTTCTCGAGTTTATCAAATTCCCAAGGAATTTCATCTATTTCCTCCAAGGCACAGACTTCAAGAGAACTGAGAGTCGGCCCTTCCTTCTTGGGGTTTGTTTTTATTCGAGAAAGCATGTCTGCCCGGATATTGTTTGCCCCTTTTCTATATTCAATGGGAGCCCCAAACTCTGCTATTAATACCGCCCATCTTTGAATTTTGGTGTTTTTAACTTCTCCCACAAACAGAGACTTTAAAGGCTTGTGGTCAGTGTAAATTTTGAATTCGCTACCCTGTAGATAAGGTCTGAGCTTGTTTAAGGCATACACGATTGCATAAGCTTCCTTTTCAATCGTAGCCCAATTGAGTTGTGGCCCAGAGAGTTGTTTAGAGATATACTGAACTGGCCTCTCTATGCCTTCACTATCAGACTGGACCAATATGGCCCCTATTGCGTAATCACACGCATCGCTATAGAGACGATAAGGCTTATCCAGCTGGGGGTGCGCCATTACTCTATCTGAAGTTAGTAATTCCTTCAGAGTTTCAAATGAGCTTTGCTGCTCTTCCAACCATTCGAACCTGGCATACTTTTTGGTAAGTTTGACTAAGGGATGAGCTACCTTAGCATAATCTGGGATATATTGACGGTAATACCCAGTCATTCCTAGGAAGGAGCGAATTCCGCTCACATCCTCTGGAGGCAGCATATCCCTGATAGCACTACATTTATCCGGGTGGGAATTAATTCCATCTTTTGAAACTTGGTAGCCGAGGAGATCTACCTTCTCTTGTTTGAAAATACATTTACTCTTTTTGACTGTAATTCCGTATTCTTCTAATTTATCAAACACCAGAGCCAAATGGTGATCATGCTCCTCTTCAGATTTGGAATAGATTACAATATCATCTATGAAAGTCATGCAAAATTTGCCAATAAATTCCGAAAACATTTTGTTCATGGCCCGTTGAAAGACGGCTGGTGCGTTAGTGAGTCCAAAAGGCATCCTACGGAATTGAAATAGGCCCCTATGACACACAAACGCTGTCTTTTCCATGCTATCCGGGTCCATCTCTACTTGCCAGTAGCCGCTTTTTAGGTCGATGGTGGAAAAGACAGTTGATCCTGCTAAACTGTCAAAAATATCTTGAATATTTGGAAGTGGATGAGCATCCTTTTTGCTTACAGAGTTTAGTTTTCTGAAGTCGACACAAGGTCTATTGCTCCCATCTTTCTTTGGGACCAACAATATCGGGCTTCCCCATGCTGAGCTGCTGGGTTCTATTACTCCCAGCTCCAGCATTTCATCTAATTCTTTATCTACAAGTTTTCTCTTGGCCAGGGGCAAACGATAGGGGCGTTGATTAATTGGGCGCGCATTTCCAGTATCTATGTGCATTTTCACATCTTTAAAGGTACCTAATTTTCCCTGCTTTCCTATGCCAAAAACAGCGGGGTATTTTTCTTCCCATGCTTCTGCCTCTGTGTGGATAGAGGCGAATTCTTGATCCGCACTACCCACTTGTTGCCTTCTGTAACTTTTTCCTTCCAAAATTACCTTTCTTTTTCTGAAGCTAATTTGGGCATCTAATATAAATAAGGCATCATCCCCCAGAAGCAGTTCATGGTGAAGTCTTCTTACAATATAAACTGGAAATGAGCTACCCCCCAAGTTAACTATCGCCTGCCCTTCAGTTTTGAGATCATGACCAGAGAGTGATTTAAGAGATTCCCCCTTTGTCAATACGAGAGGCCGATGATGGGTTTTGCAAAAGGCTCTCCATACATCCTCTCGCATTAGACTCCTTGACGCGCCGGTATCAATGAGGGCACGCATCTCCATCCCCGCCACTGAGATGGAGAGGCAGAACCTCTCATCCGGCGTTTCTATTCCCCCTGGTTAACATATTTGGCTGGCTTTTGAGTGGTAGAGGCCATCTGCATGGCCGCCACCACTGCAGCCTGTACATGTGCATAGCGGTGGGAACATTCTCTTGCGAAGTGTCCCTCCTCCCCACACTCATAACAGACATTTTTACCCCTAAACCTCTTCCCTCCTCCCTGCTTATTTTTTTCCGGTCCTGCATTATCATTTCCCTTCCCCTTCCCTTTCCCTGGGTGATTTACTACCTGAGAACTGGCGATCGGGGGTGGGGGATAGGACGTGTTGAAATATGGGGGATACATAGGCAACATGGGTGTCTGAAAGGGGTACTGGGGTGCTGCACCTGATTGGGGAACGATCACTGTGGGGTTGGATGGTTTCCCCGTCTCCATCCTCTCTACTAATTTCGTAAGGTAATTCACCTTAGACTCCAAATCAGCTATCAGCTTCCAATCTGAAGCATCTGTAGGATTTGGCCCAGAGGGGGCCATTTTCTTAGGGAGGATAGCCCCAATTTCCATTGGTTCATCCTTCCTATCCCCTCTGGTAGGTTGCCCTGCCAGAGCGAAGGTGTGAGCCGCAGCTGAGGCTTGTCTTATTGCCTCAGCCAGGGTATCAGGGCGAGCAGCAAATACGTCATGACGTATTTGCTCATCCCTGAGTCCCAACACAAAATTCCTGACCAACGTCTCTTGGACTATCTCGTGGTCCAGGTTATCCACGCTGTAAGCCCTCTGAGACGCTAGCTGGAACTTGCGTCCGTATTGCTTTGCATCCTCATATGGGAGCTGATAGAGATCGGTGAGCCTTGCTCGCAGCTGCTGTTCCTCCTCTTCATTCATGAAGAGGCGGAAAATCTCAGCCCTCGCCAGATCCCATGTCCTATTGGCCGGTACCTGTAGGAATCCTGCCACGCACCTCGCTAGAGGCCCGCTGGCAAGAGTTCCCAAAAGCTCTAGAGTGAGCGTATCATTCGCTACACAATAGGCCTTTGCCCTGCTTATCCCATCTAGCCACTCTCTCAAAGTGTCCTTATTGGACCCATCATTTACTCCTAGCATGGCGCCATGGCGTTCCATGCGCCTTCTGACCTCTTTGATAGCTGCAAACCTGGCCCTCCTTTGACCCTCGTCAAGCATGGCCAAGTCTGCGGCATTGAGATCCCAATTGATGTCCGCCATGTTTTACACTTTGATGAGAGAGAGAGTAAAGAAAAAAAAAAAGAAAACTAGATGGCACAAGGTACAGAGTTATAACCAACAGAACCCAGAACCTAGCAAAGTTTTTACCCCGAACATTGCTCACCCACTCTCCTTGTATTATGAGTGTTTGAGTGTGATCATTCTCCCAACCCTATACAGTGGCCCAGATCCACCCTCCACACATCCCATAAGTATAATTTATAAGCTCAATCAGAGTTTTAGAGTTCCACTCACCTACTCTTCCAGCTCATCTTGCCTCTCCTAGGCTATGTCTCACTTCCAGTCAGAAGATTGGGTTGTTGCTCAACTTAGCAACAAGTCCCAGAAGTGGTTCGCCAGTGTAAAGAAGACTAAGGGTTTTTAGCCCATAGGTTCAGTAAGATGAAGAAGTGAGACAAGAAGTCCGAGGTTGTAGTTCGTCTGGATTCGGCCTAGGCGGTGGTGACTCAGCGAGTACCTAGGTCCGAGTAGTCACTTTATTTTATACTCCAAAATCATGAATAATTCATACAATCAAACCCAGGAAATATTCCACTGGCTCTTCCCCTTCCCTCTAATTGGTTGAGGGAGAGAGAATCTTCCTTGCCCACACGCCGACCTCTGCTCCCCAGGCAGAGACCATAAATGGAGTGCATGCAAGTTGGATCCCTCTCCTCGGCCTTCCCCCTCCCACCCCTTACCCATAGATCCCATGGCTCGTGCCAGCCCCCCCCTCCCTCTTAGCCCTTCCCCCCTCTTGATAAACCCAGAGCAGTGTATAAGTAATTAGGTCGGGCTGGGGGAGGTGGGGTGAGCCCTGAGTGGCTCATCTCCCCCTCCCTCCTGGCCAGGCCATGTGTGGCGTGCATGCCCCGACCATGATCAGGGCTAAATAGGTCGGATCTTGGATCTAAAGATTCCAATTCTTTACACTGTATTTTGAACTTTATTTTCGTCTGAAATTTAGGTTATTTGAGAAGATTGGTGAAGGCGAATTGTACATTTTCTGAAAATCTGACTCATATGTAAGTTCATGCTGTATTGCATGAGCAGATTACTCACAACCTTGCCTTTTGTTTATTTCTTATTAGATTTGACATGTCTGCCTGAGTTGTACTACTCAAGTTCATTTCACATTTTGATCTTATAATGTCTACCTGAGTTGCACTACTCAAGTCTGTTAGTAATGCTCATGTGAGCCACCTATGTTACTCACCCACTCATGATATTCACCTGAGTTTTCCTTGTTTTATTCTACTTTACTTTATATCCTCTTACATATAATTATATTCTTAGCATATCTTCCAAATTTGGTTACTGTCGGAAGAAATGGTACCTTCGCTCTATCATACAGACATGTCGACCTTTTTGTCAATCACTTATACTCGCTCATTTTTACTCTGTACTCTATGAAAGTGGCAAATAAAAAACAACTTATCTTATCTTAAATAGGATAATATTCCAATTCATATATAGCTTAACATTGTTGCTAAAAATAAATTGTGGTAGTGCAAGCGGGCAATCTGTGTAACCATTCGTGGCAAATAAACTGTTTACCTTAAATAATTTTAAAAAGACGAAATACTGCACCCACCCAATAACCATTGGTGGTGAGAGACGGAGGCGATTTATGATAATGGATTTATCTTTATTTGCTGATAGTGGCAAGGATGTATGTGGGAAATGATATTTCAATATAATATCATTCAAATTCAGGGTATAAACAGAGGGAAGTTGCCATCTCTCAAGTGATTCTACACATTCACTCCTGACCTTTGTAATTACAAAGCACGAACATATTGATCACAACCAGTGGGGATATTGAAGCAGCCCTGAATTCTTCAATTCCAATTTGCAGTCATTGGCATCCAATATATTGACACCAAAAAATACTAATTCCATAGAAATTTGGTGATTCTCAATATGCATCCAATCTCCAATACTATAAGTCTTTTTATTACATCGATAAGTGCGGCCTAGTGCATTCAACCATTTCAAAACTGATGAGCCACTAACTGTACCATCCCAGATAAAAACCATTCTATATCCTTTCCTGAACAGATCTTCCAGGATTCTCGGTGTAAGCAATTCAATCAGACAATCAAACTTCCAAGTGGGGAAATATACAAAGCCCAGAAATCTTCTTCCAGACAGATGAATGCTCGAGGACGTGGCAATGTATTTCAAAACATCTGATAGTTCATCATGTGAGGGAGATGTAGACGATGAATTCCCTGCTACCATGGGATCAGTGAAGTCTAATGCTATTCCCTCAAGAGGCTTCCCATAGGGTGGACTGAATTTGTAATTGAAAAAGTCAGCTTGAATGAAATCCCGTGCTTTTGCGATGGACACATAGTATTGGTACCATACCACATGCCTGTCAGTCACAATAATGAAAGAAGTGGAGCCAGGAACCTGGATGATACGCATCTTACCATGGTAGGCCAAGGATCTGAAAATATTTCATAATGTTTATCAAAGTTTGTTTACATAATAAATTTCACATTGACGAATTTCACATTGAGTCAATTTTAATTATGATTTCCTCTTAGATATGTTACAAATGATATGATAATGTACAAATCTAGTTTGAATGTAAATCTATGTGTGAAACTCTGGGAATGATTTAATGAATGACTAAGTTATTACTTTCTTTTATTTCTTTTTTATTTCATTAGAAGCCTATATCATTCTTTGGGTTTCTAACTAATCCATAATCACTATGACTTTAACTCTTACTACTTATATATTTTATTCCCTGATTTGGCCGTTAGCGTACAATATAATTGATATACTTGCCGCTCACAAGGTGGACAAAATAAACTCCCTGTATTGTACAGTGACGTCACAACCGTTCGAGACTTTGGGGACAACACAGTTTGATGAAATCAATGCAAATTAAGTGGTAATGATATAAGAATCATGGAATAAAAGCAAGAATAGCACAGTATCGCGTCTTTGGGGGCCTATATTCACCTTGTATGGCTGAAAAACAACTTGGCCTACGGCCTCGTTTTCGGCCATACTCGGTGAATATAGCCCCCCTCATACGCGATACTATGCTATTCTTACTATAGTACTTAAAGATAATCTTCCAACTTTCATCTGTCTTGGAAGTAATGCTGCCATACTTACATGATTGCAGGAGTATATTCTGAGAAGGTTTCAGCCATTCTTCCATTATATTTAGATGAGCCATTAATAATGCTCACCGCCTGGGAATAACTGAACCGTGCAGCCTCAGTCTGGACAGAATCACGATTACACTGGCATGGTTTGAAGGTTGTTACAGCTGAAGCTTCTTCCAATTCAATGCATATTTCCATAGAAAAGAGAGAGTCTAAATGCAGGTCTTTGAGGTAGTCTTTTACCTCTCTTGCACAGTTATCCGAACAGAATCCATGTTTGTCCAGGAGAGGAGGTTGGTACCCAAGTGTTCCTCTTACCAATAAATCAAGAATTTCTGCTTCATTCTTAAATAGGGAGGAAAGCATCATGGCTAGATTATTCAGCTCTCTCCTCGATGTCACATAGCCTATGAGAAGTTTCTGCATATTTTGAGAGAAGTTCTTGAATGCCATTGCAGCACTGATTTCCAAGAAACTTTGGTGAATCCAATTGAAGGTCACATGAAAGGACTCCCATGTGGTCCCCTTCCCTTTCCTCAACAGGCAATTGACTACAACAGAATCAGGAGACAAGCCAAACTTCTCAAGATCTTCCAACTTACAAAGACCTCTGTTGGTCAACAGGGACCACAGGGCCAGAAGATGTAGATTCTTGAGATCTCTCCTTATCCCATCTGTCATCTTGGTGCCATCTCTTAAGAGTAAAAGTTCTTCAACTTTCTGATACAGATCTAAAACATCAACATTCTTCAGATCTTCATCACTGATTGCTGCCTCAGTTACTAGAAGACAAATCAAACATGCTGCCATGGGATTACAGAAAAGCCCTTTCAATCTATCATTCCCAACAAGGGTGGCATAAATCTTTGTTCTGGATTCTGTCATTGATCCTGTTTCATCAGACAGAAACTTTTTGCAGAAGACCATTGCATCCTCTCCATTGAAGCCAGCCACGCTGATGCATCTTTGGAAATAGTTCCTTCTCTCATCCAGAACCTTACTGTTAGTGCGACAACAGACAATGAAGAATGAAACCTTGTTACCCATCATGTCATACAGTTGTTCAATTAAAGACTCCTCATTGCAGACTTCATCAAGACCATCAACTAAGATACAGCACTGATCTGGATGGTAGAGCCAGAATTGGAACATCTTAATTTTCATTGACCTGGACCCTTTCAGTGCTGCCATAATTGTCTTTTCTAAAGTATTTCGTACATCTCTTGCTTGGATGAATATAACAAGTTTCTTTGTAGAAAGTAAGTAGCCTTCTAACTTCTTCACCCATGAATTAATGAGGTGGAGAGCCAGGAATGTCTTCCCAGATCCTGGGACACCCTCAATCAGCACATTAGGGGCATCGTTATCAAAAACATCCTTCTCAGTAACACGCACATCGCTAGCTCTACATGATATAAACTTGAGTATTTAAACACAGTGTTGATGATAAATATCAGGGGGCAGTATAAGAGATCAACCTTTAATAGTGGCACATTCTTCAATAATGGTTATTAGACTAAATAATTTGTTTTCTCACTTTAAACTATTTACAGCCTTGATTAAACATTTGGGCCAAAGTGAGAATAAGCCAAGCCTACAAAGTCAATTATGGATCTCATAGAGCAAAAATATTATAGTTTTACGTTAATGATATTTTAAAGTTTCATTACCTTGTCCCTCCAACAAGATGATCATCCTGACTCATCAATAACAGTTTCATGTAAATTCGTTCCATATAAACTTTAGGTGACCGAAAGACAAATTTCATCACATCTAAATTGTTCATACTTTCCAAATATTGTTTTTTGAGTATTTCTAGCCATGCTTCATCGGGCTCTGCAGAGAAAACATACATACTGTTCAATTAAATGACATAACAAGATCTTGATTATTTCTGAAAATATTTTTGATTTATTTTTATCAGTGCATTTTTTGATAATGAGAACGAACATCATACTAATTCATACCTTTTTGTGTACGGACATCCCTGCAATTGGTATAATTTCTTAAACTAATGCCCAGTCCGACAAGAACATGCTCTTGGTCTGTCTCCACTAAAGCCAGAAGAAATGCATGGAATCTCCAAATAGTATTCCTCAAAAGGAAATCTAAGAATGCGTGAACTTGTGTTGATTTTCCGATCGTCACCTGAATTAATACACGGAAATATAACCCTCAAGTATATCATTGGCAATAGTAGAAGGAGATTCAAAATTGCCACCAGAAGAAAAATGTAGTTGAACATTCTAGTAAGTATCAAATCTAAGAAATTGGCAGAGACTGTGTCAAAAACCAATAGTTTCTATGATTTTCTTAACATAAAAAAGATGAATGAACGTACTGCCAGTTCTTCTTCTGTGCCTGAGTCAATGATATTATACTGACGCAGACTAGGCCATAGATCAGGCATATAGATGTTTTCTACAAGGAAAACGCGCCTCCTTTCAATCAGCCCTCGAAGACAGTCATCATACATGACGATGCCCCAGTTGTCACAGCAATGGGAATCCCATGGATTGACTAAGGAGAAGATATCGCCAACTTTACAATCAATTCCATTGCAATAATTAGAAGATGTATTGGTAAATTCATCAAAGGCACTTCAAACAGTAACAATGTCAAGGGCCTAGTCAACCATGCCGATTCTCATGCGATTCTCACACAATTAAGTGCAAAAGAGTCCCTACTTCTGCGGTGCAAAATCGCATGAGAATCGACTCAGTGGACTGGGCCCTTAACGCATATAATTATACTCACATTCAGCTCTTTGGGATACATTGAAGAAACCGGCATCTTCATCACTATATGTGTGAGGATCAAGACCCATGTTGAATACTATATATTCTTGTGATGATCTCACCAGGCTCCTTAAGAAAGCATGCCATTTCCATACAGGTTGTGAGCCCAAATACGTAAGCAGTAAGCTCACTTGCCTGTTCCTGCACTTTGATTGCTGTGGAAATATGATGAGACTTAGAGAATTCCAAATTAGTAGATATTCTAAAATACAATGTGAGAGGTTAGGCCACTAATCTTAGGTCACTTCATAGATGGATTCTTTTGTGTCACTTTTAGTTTCCTTCTAACACTGAGAATTGACATTTCTGTCTCTTTTCTCTGTCTCTCTCTCTCCCTTCTTCTCTATCTCTTTTTCCTGGGTATGATCATAAACTGCCTCCCTCTCAGCTCTCCCGCCCTTGATATAAAACTTCAAAGTGTTGATAAGGGCGTAAATTAAGCCACCAATCTCACTCACTCACTCAGAATTGAACCTTGTTTATTTAGAAAACGGCATTATGTAAATTAGTTCCCTCCTTAATGATGCATACTCAAATGTTTGTACATGTTATATTTTAAAGATTCCCTGATGAAGAGTACATTGGTAATCAGTATACATCGTAATCAACATTAACTCACTTCACTCACTTTGATAAGCCCACTCGTGAAGACAAAAAATCGACATGATAAAAACCTTCCTTGCTATGGTTACTACACAAACGTGGTTGTATTGTTGGACGAATATATAGGGTATCAATATGATGTGCAGTAAATGACACGGTATTTGTAGTAAATGACACTAATTCATTAATTGCTCGGGCTTGGGAATACCCATGAACCCTAGAAAATCCCTAACAGCGAAGCATATGCATGGGTCAGATTTTAAGAAAATTGGCAGTTCTACACCTTTAGGAAATTCTGGAAAATTATAGGCTTAAAAACGAAGAGTACCGGGTATATCTGAGTATATTTGGTATCGCATTGATTTAAAGTATCAGTTCTGTTATGTTAAACTGCATTTTGAAGCTTAGTCTTGTCTTAAATGTGAGTTATTTGACAGGAATGGTGAAGGCGAATTGTACATTTTCTGAAGATCTGACCCATATATACCTTAATCATTTCGTCCTCATCAACGTCGATGATATCCTCCTCACGAAGGCAGGCCATGAAGATAGCGTTCATTGAGACTGTATCACAGAGCATCACTTGGTTTCTCAGCCATTTCTCTCTTTCATCTGTCCTCGTAGCCAAGATCGTCCCATTGCCTTCTCGCTCCTTTTCCCAAAGACGTGGAACTTGAACTGCCATGTTCGAATCACTGATTAGTTAGCCGATGACTCCGAAAGGTGTCGTTATTCCGCAGGTATGATGTATTACTACATAATCCAATACCTATCCGACAATATTCCCTTAGCAATTTCTGGTTCAGGGAATATTAGTTAACTATAGCATACCGTCATATCGGGGCTAAGTAAAACCCAAGTATAGCCCAAGTAACTCGCTATATCCAACTAATAACCATTAATTGATTTGGTTGACATGTGTATAATCTGGGTTGGGGTAAATGTCGCAGTTGGCAAGTTGAATTGGTAGCCGTGTTCCTCTTGCTATCCGACTAGTATCCGTCGTGTGCTGATGGGTTTATCCCTTGGTTCTGTACACAGTAGCCATTAAAATAGAGCAAAAATAATGTGACACCATATTGACTCGATCCTTTGTTATAGACAAAATGTGTAACGATTTCCATTTCTAACGGGATTTTCCCCGGGAAAATACGTGCTCTCTATATATGTCAGTAGTCCATGTTGATGTGAGGCTGTTCTACATAACCCTGTGTACGGGTAGAAAATTGTAGTTTACCGGGGTGGCTCGAGAGGCCCAGGTGTTTATCATGCAGGTCCCCTCCCTTCCAAGCTTCCAAGTTATGTTTCACCTGGGAAGAGCAAATGCGAAAAAAATATGTACTTATATGGACCCTCATCCCTTTTTGTGGAATACCCTGAGTACTACCTGTTTATTTGTTTGTTCAAATATTTTATTCGGTAAGAAATTACAATAACAATTCCAACGTTCCTGGATCAGTTTGTCCCATTCCTACCTGTGGGGCCCAGAGGGTGTCCGTGTCGCACCAGTAGTTTTCAGATCTAGGTGTGTGAGGGGTATACATTATATGAGTGTGAAATGGTACTATGATTGGGTTATCGATGTAATAAGGATGCATAGGAATATTAATACCTGGATCTTCTTTTAATTTGATATGATAGACTTGTAAACAACAATATCAGTAGTATATTTGCCATTCCGAGTATATAGTCCTTTAGTGTCTGTCTTCTGCATGTACATGTATGTATATAGATATTTTCGATTGAGCTGGCTTTTGCGAAGGCCACATACCAGGCCATTGGCTTGTATATTCCGACTTCATTGCCTGTCCTTGTGCTTCGTTTATTGTAATAGTACGTTAGTTAACGATTGGGCCGTTTTCCGGACAAAATATAAAAGAGCGGACCGGTAAAAGTACATTGAGCTGTGTTGTATGTGTTTCCAAACATGAATAAAGATGTCAATTTATGTTGAAATGTGCCCTCAGCCTATGGCGTCGGGCACAGTTTATCTTTGTAATTATCATCAGAACTGTGAAATGTATCATAAGGTAACCTATTGTCCTGAAACTTAAGAAGGGGCAGAGGATCCCGACCACAAATAGATGTGTGGTGCCTTTGTGGTGAAATAATCACTACTCATGATTATAATGTGAACGGGGAATTTCCGCTTGGGAAACACATGAATTTTGTGCTTTATATAATTCTTGCGTCAGAGAGAGAGCTCTCGTGTGTAGAGGACACTAGGCCTACCCCAGACCGGCCCTAGATAAGTTTACTACATAAAAGTAGTTACTTTCATGGCCCATATTTATTGATTGGTCGGCTTGAGAAATCCGCCTTTTGGTTTTCCTTCCGGTTTCGATGTTTTCATGTGACTTTGTTTTTAAATAATTCTTAATGTCCCAACACCAATGACTCGCTGACTTATCACTTTTTTAACTTACTAAAAGTTCATCTCAAAGGGTCCGATATAACAATGTGACAAAGACAGTGAACCCCTTAAACGAATTATTCTTCTTAGCATACAATTTAACATGATCAGTCATTTCTTGTCACATCTAGAATATATATTTCCATTCATCACATTCACTAAATAGTCAATGTCATTTCCAATGTTCCGTTGTTATATGTAGGCCTATGTTCCGAACCTCTATATATATGACAATTTAGGAACAAAGAAACCCGAAAAATACAAAGAGAAATAAGTACTAAAACCTAGAGTGATTTCAACCAGTTAGTAGTCGACCATCCCAATCATTTAAAAGAATTAAATCGAACAGAGTATATCCGATAATACATGCACAAGTAGTAGAGATTGTTGGTCGATAGCTCCTTCACTTGGTTGCGTTACGAGCGATGGTTTTAGCGGATAACGGATAGCGCGCTTTTATGGGGTTAACGCGCTTTTATGGGGTTAACGCGGATAACGGATAACGCGCTTTCATGGAGTTTTAGCGGATAACGGCGGATGACGCGCTTTTATGGAGTCTCACAATGACCTACAGTCCGTTAAATAACATCCTCCAGTATATTTTTTTAGGTGATCTTGTTATCAATAAATATGACTATACATTCCTAATGAATTTAAACAGAAATTTAGGGGGAGAAAGATGTCTCCTTCATGTTAATTGTTCATGCAACTTTTAACAAATTACGTATAACTGGCAAATACAAGACTGGCAATATTTCAATGTGCCTTAGATTAGTACGCAAACTGCTACTAATGGCGAAAGGAAGGTTGGTTGTTTGGTATACGTGGTTATTTAATATCAGATGACCAAGTTTGGCGGAATCTGCTCCAAACAGGGCACTTCGAGTAATAATAGCTGCAGTGATGAGGCAGTGTAGAACCAGAGACTATAGAGTCTTTGGTAGCACTTACCACGGCAGCCATCATACTTTCTCAGTCTCAGATGGCTCGGCTATATAGGGCTACAGTATACGCGGCCTACGGATCGTTCCTGAGGCTGCCTTGGCCCAGGCCTAATCTCTGGTTTAATGGAAGTTCTGAAATTACCCAGGTCTATTAAAAATGAAAGGCATTGTTCAATCATTCTAATCTAAAAGAAAAACAAACAAACCCTGGTTAGTGCGCTCCATGCCCCGTCGACATCGGACATTGCTATACGGCGTCGTTGCTTGGTGCATCGTCGTCCTGACGAGGTCGTTAACGACATTTCTGCGACGTCGAATTCCGGTGGCAACAGCAACGTTACCGATGTGTCATTGCCAAATGTCGACGGGAAAAAGAGGTCGTCCTCCGAAACAGAACAAGCAAGCGCCGAAGGTTAAACGAACTCCAAACGCATTCCTCTTGTTTCACCAAGATGTGAGGCCATTGATTTCCAAGGATTCAGGAACAGACCCCAGTATAGTGATAGGTATTTCCTTTAATGTATAATATATTCAGGGGTTAACTTCATTATTACGGTACATTTAAGTTGAGATCTCTTTGCATTACTTTAGGCCTAGGCCCTAAATATATAGCCTAGCTTGCGGTTTACGTGTACTTGTATTGTATTGTAATAGTTTTATTTCTGATTTACATGTACATTTCATAATTCATACGGAAAAGTGACTCTCCATTTTACCTTCTGTGAATAGCCAGGCCTACACAGTTCTTCCAGGTTGTCCTTGGTTAAATTCTGAGTTGGTTCAATATTCCTTTTATAAAGTTCACAGAGAATTTTTTATTTATGTATGTCACAACTCTCGACCATATTTTTTATATCGATTTGCGTGTTGCGATTATCAACTCCTAAACATAATGATGACAATAACATTATATATGTATCTTTCAACGCCCCTTCCAACGGGTCATATGTGGAATTCTTTACCCCCGGAAAAAAAGAAGCCTTACCAAGAGCGCGCGAATCAACTGGATGAAGTGCATCGCTTGCTCTATCCCTCATTCCTTGCTCCATGTCGCGAAAGGGACAAGTATCCCGGGAAAAGAACAATGAGTGACGATGCGATTAGTGGAGATACCGAGCGTAATAGTGGGCCTAAAGCTGGTACATCGGACGTCTCAGAAACTAATGATTGTGACGAAGGTATGTGCATTATTGAAGATGGATATGAATCCTAAAATAAATTCTGTTGCATCCCACCCAACTTCTTCCATCTAAGTCTATCATTATATAACCTAGTGAACGTAGCCTTCATCTCACATGCCCCATCTCATCTCATTTCTCCCTTTTTTCTTGTTTTATTTTTCTTGTTTTGTTTACGCCCAATGCCTAAAAGTTTTGCTAATTCAAACACAGTCTGGAACTTAACCATATAGTTTAATCGTATAAATATAGGCCTACTCTTGTTTAGATTGAAACCAGGACACAGCGAAAAACACTTTTTTGGTGAGAGTGTGACTGAAATCTTAGACCATAATAAAGTAAAAAATCTTAGACCATAATAAAGTAAAATCCCTTTCAGGATTTATTTAATATTAAGCCTATTACTAGTTTTTTACTAGTAGGCTAATCTAGTAGCCTATGGTATGTCATTATTAGTTTGCATCCTAGGTATGTTCTTCCTTCGTCTTTTTTAATTGGTGTCCTCAATAAACCTTCTTAACCAGTTTTGCAACCCAGCCTCCCCTGGTTTAGATAACAGATACTAGATAAAATTTTTGAGTTTGGCTGAAGGCGAAGTCGATAATTATCTATTACCGTGATTATTTTTAACCTGATGAAATTAATATGAATTAACAAAAGAATTCAAACATTGTATTATCTCTAGCTTTGATGTCTTTTATTAACTTATTAATTTGTTGTTGGATAATATATTCATTTATCTAGTTATTTATTAGCTAAAAAATAAGGGACTGGGTGTCCATTGAAAATGAAAAATATCCTTTTAGTTATATAACCATTGTCAATAAAATGGTCTTCGGTATATATGTACATCAATCTGTACACAAGTAGAAGTATTATGTAGCCATCCTAAATATAGTAGATAGACACAGCAGTGGGCGGAAGACCATGGATATACTACATCGAATATAGGCTACTGTGAGCTCATATGTGATGTGTTTCAGGAAAATGATAATTTTATAAGTAATTTATTCACACGATATCCTTGCTGGAATGTTTTCAATGTTGAGGTGTCTAGTCCTAGACGTCGTATAAATACATGTCCCAAATTTCAAGACATTTCATTAAATATATCCATGCGCTTCTAAGATCGTCTTATTGAATATATTTAGCTACTGTGCTAGCAACAGTCCTCCAAGAAATATTGCAAAGTTGAAACTCTTTTTTTTTGTTATCAAACTGAAAATATAGAAATACTTTTTCGGGTCGGGGAATTCATTATATTTCCTCAAATGCCCAGGACATTTCCACATACCCCCGGGGGTGAGGGGTTGCAATGACAAGTGCATTATAACTGAGAATGTACAGCGTGTGTACCTTATTGTAATATCTTTGTATTGTCTGATGATTGCTGTATAAACATACTAAATACAAATGAATATATGACTACAGGCCCTTCGTATGAGAATCGGCTTAGTGGACTAGGCCCTTACCTATACATGGGTCATATTTTCAGAAAATGTACAATTGGCAGCTCTACACATTTAGTAAATTCTGCTAAATTAGGCTGCAATTTCGTCAATACTTGGTGAATTCGTGTATATTTGGGATTGCATTGATTCTAGCAATCTGTCTGGTTAGGTTGAACTGTGTTTTGAACTTTATTTTCGAGCGAAATCTGGGTTATTTGAGAAGATTGACGAAGTTGAATTGTACATTTTCTGAAAATCTGACCCACATATACATGTAGTAACTACGATTATTATCCTTTTCTAGAGTGGACAACAGCTGCACGTCATGAACAACCAATAGAACCCGCCCCTTGGTCTTCTCCGAGCCGAGAGCCCGATGTCTCTGTAGATCCTGGCTGGTGCAAGAGAGGAAGACAAGCAAAAAATCCACCGCCACGTTTTGACATAGATACGGACAAAATTGTAACAGAAACTAGAGAAGTGAAGAGCCCCATCATCCCACACCCAAGTAAAGTAAGATTCCGAATCGTTCCTGCATGGAGGCCTTATGTGTATGTCAGCCGCGAGGAGAAAAGGAGGAGGAAGAAACTCGAAGAGCAGAAGAAGAACGAGGAAAATATGAGAATCCTGCATCAAGATGAGTCGTGTGGTGCAAGCGGCAATGTAAACCTCTCCACCCCAGTTTTGGTCAAATGTAGGGGGAAACATAGTACCCTTCCCCAGGAAGAGTCATCTGACAATTCCCTCATAGATATGCTTCCCCTTATGCCCCTTTTATCTGATAGCAATGAAGGGCCGACTTCTCTAAACAAAGAAAGCAAAAACGTAGCGAAGTCCCTTTCCTTCCATGGAGAATTTGCTACATCTTCAGGGACTAACATGGGTGATAGAAATGAAGATTATCTCTCCAAAAACCAAACTTCCTTAGACAATGAGGATTGCAGCGACATGTGGAACAGTCCGGCGTTGAGCATGCCTTCTTTTGCTGAGCAGGACGGTCTTGGAAATCCTATTTCAAACACAGGAGGATCGGATTGGTGGTCCGAGTTCGAATTCCTTTGTTCTCCCATGTCTAAGGCAAGTATTTCTTTGACTTCCTTTAATCCTATGGAGGAGTTGTCTGAAGACCCACTGGATCATTTAACCGAACATACTCCGCCGGATCTGGAAAGTTCCGACTCCATCGAAGCCGATTCTCCGGGGGAAGGACTATTGGAAAGTTTGAGTTTGCCAGCTCCCTCCAATTGCAACCTAAATACTTTGTTATCTCCGAATGAAAACCCTTCGCAGGAACCTCGTGGTGCTTCTGATACGAATGACAATACGGAGGACATCCAAGTAGGACAAACTGAGGTTGACAATTCTTCTTCTTCTTGTCGGGAAGAATTCAGTTATACCACGACGCCAACAGAACAAAGTCTAGCCAAGCTAACTGCTTCTACAATAGAGGAATCAGAGCGAGTGACTCTGTACTCTGAGAGCAGCTTATGTGAGTCGCAAGATCTCACATTTCTACCTGCAGATTATAGCTCTATCTTAAGCAGTTCCGCAGCTACGAATTTCCATCGGAGGGATGAACAATCAAATGATTTAAATCTGGAGACTGACGGGAATGACCCTAAGATTATTGGTGGCCACTTAAAAGCGGGGAAAGGAGTAATATTCTCCTCAACTCCAAAGACGGTTGACCAATTGCCAATTCTTGAACACATAACGAGTGAGTATACATCTGAAAACACAGAGGAGGACTCGTCTCCAGATTTAAGTCCCTACCTTCAAAAGCTTTCTCACATGTCTTCGCCTCTTCCAAATGAGAGCTATGTAGATCAAGATTCAACAGCAATGTCAAGCCATTTAGGTGCTAGCATGGAATCCTGGAAACGAGATGCCGTTCCTCTTGGGAAATTAGGAACAATGGACACCCCAAGGACTCCAATCAAAACAACTGAGAAAACCATAGAGTCTTTGAAGAAACACCCGATATCTCAGCTAACGTCCCCCGATGTTATCCGTTCTGTGGAAGTTGGAGAGCGACAGCACCGCGACGCCACCTTGTGTTCTAATTCAAGGTTTATAGCTCCTCCTCCCAAGATGGCGGCGTCGCCAGGGAAGCGTCGGTTGTCAAGTGACGACCGTCACGAAGGTGGGCCTAGTAAAAGGGGGCGTTACACGAGTGGACCAGAGGCTGAGTTTCAAGGCTCAAATAATGCTGATAAAGACACCTCACAACCAAAGCTTTATTCCTGTGATTCGGAAACGCAAAGTGCCGTGGAGGCCTTGCTTGGTATTCAGTTCTGACAATTAACTCGACAATTAGAATTACATAATTATTTTTGTTTACTGTTGATCCATCAACAATTTGAACAATCTCTTTCAATCAGGAACACAGTTTACTACAAGCAGAGATAATGAGGAACAGACTCTTCTCAACCGGTGGTTGACGCCTCGCCTACACACCCTAATACCCCAACTAATTAATGACTTTCTGTTACAATTTCTTTTTTATCATGTTGTCTGTCTTATTTTTTATTATTAGAACGAATGTACTTTTCTACTATTATCATTCCATCATTTTTATCATCCCTTAGGGACAAACAATCTCCCATACATTTCTTGTCATCAGAATCACGTTAATTTATCGCTAATCGATTACTCATTTATTTCTACATTAGTTGTTGATCATATGCATATATATATACTTCTCTTACTGGAGGCATTATTTCCACCTTTTTTTTTCTTATGAAATATTTATTTTTCCCGTAGTCAGATTATTTTGAGCAAAACTATACATTTTCGCCAATCCCGTCCTAGCCAGTCATAAAGTACTTTGGAATGCAAAACATTTTCCAGATTTCTACATCTGCGAATGTCGATAATCCACTTAATATGCGTGGTTTTTTTTCTACGTTATATTTTATAAAGTTATCCTAATTATAGACAGACATGGATTGTTTCATTACTTGCCGATGTAATTATAGAAACTTGCACTTGATGTAAGAAATGTAATTTTTGTTTTGTGATAACTACTCGCGGAATAGAAACAAATAAATAGAACCCATGTGTAAAGCATGTCCATGAACGGCACAGTCAAGTTATTATATATCACTTATTATCGTGACCTTCATTTTGGTTCATTCTATGTCAAATTTGGGTCAGGTTCTCTCGGAGGCCTTTTTTTCCGCTGCACCAAAGTTGAACCCTCTAATATGTTCGTTACTCCGTTCTTCGGCTTCTTCAGGATAATATATATTTGACGCCATGCCCCCCCCCACCCCCACCCCCACAACAAAAAACAACATAAACAAAACAATATCAGCTTGCGTAAAACGACTCCCATCTTAAATTAGGAGACAAACAAGTCACAGGCATCCCTGGATTCATTCCCTTTTGGGTCAGATTTTCAGAAAATGCACAATCTATTGCTCTAGACATCTATCGAATTCTGCTAAATTCGAGTGAAAAATGGCTAAATACTAGGTATATCTAAATGTATTCTGTATTGTAATCATTCAATAAATCTGTCTGGTTATGTTGAACTGTGTTTTGAACCTGATTTTCGTCTTGGGTTATTTGAGAGGATTTGTGTAGGCCAATTGTACATTTTCTGGAGATTTGACCCTAATTCTATCTTAACGTGTCTACATGTGCAGCAGGTGCGTGCGACCATTAACGCTTGCACACAAGTTGTAAAATCAAAACAAAAGGCCTGAGTGCTGTTATAAAGAATTTGAGAATCTATTATCGAATTTCCATTAATGAATAATATCCATATATATAATGTGCTATAATGTGTGAATTTAAGGCTTTCTGTTGGTATTGAAATGTTATGAAAACACTTAATCCCTCCCGCATTCAACATGCCCCGCTCATGCACAAGCAATTATTCATTTTTTAGAAAAAAAAAAAATTATTTGTAGTTGTACAGAATATCCCGGTGACGCTATGGGCTAGGACTAGGTAATGGTAGGTAAGACGGTAGTACTACTGGATGCAATAGTCAATCACTCTAGGCCCAAACCCTTAGATCAGATGAGAAAGTTATGTCAGTGATTGGACGCCTACTTCGCTAATCGTTTTCCTGGCCTAGGACTAGTTGTTCTAATGAGATTATAATACCATTTTGCGGTCTTAATGGAATTTTAATGGCACTTTGCGGTTTTAGGCGAGAGGCCTAATTTCCTTGGTTTGAAGGGACTCTCTCATCTTTGGGCCTAGACTGGGATGTGGTTAGTGTCAATATGAGGGGGTTTGGAGTGAGAGCGAGAGTGTACCGGGAGGGCGCAAGTGTAGGTTCTTTTAACATGATTTAAAAATCATGTTCTCTGTCCGATGAAGAAAGATCGGGGTTGTTATTGTCTTCTTAAAATGTAGAAGGTCCAGGTTGTGTCTTGGGGAATTCCCTGTCAGTCACTGCCAGTTGGTGCGAAGCCGATTTCCTATCTGCCTCGCTAACTAAAAATAATATCTATAAATACTTCTTATGATATTATCGAATGAATGTGGGAGATTCAAATGATTAATTGGTGTTTCTTACTCTAATTGATAATCTCCTGCGTCGAAATTGCGCAGTCAGTTCTGACTTGTTCTCGCACAAGAATTGTGTCTGTTTCATCCGGGAAATATCTTAGTATATACCTGCTTAGTTTCATTATTGCCTGGATATATGTATATCGATTCGATGTCCGATGCCAAGTTGGATATCGAACAGCTAATTTATTTATATGTCTATTATTCGGTCATACATTCTTACACCAGTCATATTGAAAGCGCAACCATGTATATATATATATATATACATGGTTGCGCTTTCAATATGTTTTGTAGATGACTGAAGAAATGTTTACAGCTGCAAAAATGTATTGTGCACTAATGTTCTTGGGGTGCTCAGTCAAAATGTGATAATTTATGGCATATGTTTTAATGCAATTCATGAAAAGAATCGAAGCGTAGCATGGCTAGGGTTGTACAAACAACACATTATCACGGTGACGTAACTCATTGTTTAAAAAAATTATTTAGGAGGCGCATACTTTCTATATTGAGGTACCGTTTTTCCACGAAACAATGGCAAAGCTAATAATGTTGAAACAGCTGATATATTGAGCATTGATTTATTGAATACAGCGGCGATACCGGGGCAAATGTTTTAGTTTAAAAAACCTCTAGGTGCAAACACATACGTGTGACAGCCAAGGGGACAGATGAAAGGATATAGCTTTATTCATATATAGGCCTACAATGTATGTATATGCGGTTATCCACATAGAACTTGGATACCAGCTTCTTATTCCTCTCAAGTGTAAAACACGTGCTCAATACTCACATCGATCTATCATTAATAGGTACAAAATGAAAAATTATATATAATTTATATACAAGTCAGATCCATAAAAGACACGCCTATAGCTATATGTATAACCCTCACCGCCTTGGACTTTAAAATGTAATGCAGTCAATTACTAGGAGTTGTAAGTGGAAGATTTAGCTCCAATGTTGAAATGTGTGGGCCACCTTCAGAATGCTATCTTTACTGGTGGTGGGGGTGAAGTTAAAATGTTATAAATGCGGTATTCATCACATGAATTTCCATCCGTTTGGTTGGAGGCCAAACTACTTTTTTCTACAACGATAATATCCAGTAATAAGAGTGTAAACCTATTAACTATACAGTGTAACCTCGCACAAGGACCACCCTCTATAGAGACCACCCCTGTATTAAGACCAGTTTCTCTCAGTCTTATTTTCCTCTTATTGGATTTAGAGCCCTCTAAACAGACCACCTCGCTATGAGACCACAAATCGCTCAGTCCCAAGGGTGGTTTCAATAGAGAGGTTCCACTGTTTATATATTTTTTATACCGTTCGTGCACGCGGAAGTTCCGACGTTGCGCATTGTATAGACTACAAAAATGCTTAATTTCACAAAATAGTCAAATTCGATGATGCACTTGGGGATTTAATAATAAGTTGGATATGATTATATAAGAAAGCGGTCGAGAAATAATAGACGAGCAGAGCTAGGTCTTGCGTGAAAAAATAATTGAGGAAAGAAAGAATTGGTGAAAGATTTAATAAAAAAAAAAAAAAAAAAAAAAAAAAGAGGGAGAAAAAAATAGTTGTGCGCATCCTTTGAAATGTCTCATGTAACCCTCATAAAATGTACACCGCCTGAAATGACATTTCATATCCACCGCCTAAATGCCTGTTTTTATGGACACCCACTGGCACATGGCATGATGCGGCGACAGCTCGTGAAATCTACACTAAACCACACTAGGCGTCATCACAATAGTTTCCACTTGTGTTAAAGCGCGGCGATCACGTGGGTCTGTTGGTGGTTGGTCGTGTGTGTACGTGTCGTTTTTCAGCTGTTCCACTCAGTGCACCGCCGTCCGTCGCTGCACAGTGAGCCGGTCTAGCATACATGTTAATACATATATTATAGACTTACCTGTCGTCTATAAACACAACCACAGCAAACATGGCCAGCATCTGTAGTACATTTCTCAGGTAAGCTTCTTTATCTGTTGGATTTCTTGTTTCTTTTCCACCGATCTTTCATTCACACTTTACTAGTTCAGCCTTAAGTTAAGGAGTTTATATCGATCTATTGGCTTTCCTAGGGCTAGGCTAATATAAGTTTGGGTGGTTTTCTGGGTCCCGTTTTCTCCAAAGGCAAACTAGTCTTAAGCCTTTTATCGATCGGACAAGTTTTAACCAATTGCGCTGGCCGAACCCGACCGGTCTCTCGTCGGGGTTACGCACTTTCTTTTCATGGGTCAAGCGATTGCCCCAGGAATTAACATTGAATTGACATGATTAGACTAGTTCTGATTTTATCTGTCGGTCTATTTATATTATAGTTTATAATTCATACATTACAATGCCTGCATTTCATTTTTACCCCATCTCCACTGTGGGCCTACCTACAGCCAAACGATTGGCACTATTTCTGAATTGAATCAATGTTTAATTATTAAATTGTGCCATATTTGGGAGATGCGGTGGTTTTATGACTGCTTGCTGTACATGGTTTGACACGCAGCAGCCCAGCTGTTAACCATGGCCTTGACCTTGGACTTAAAGTTAAAGCTCCCGAGACCTCTTCTGTTCAGCGCACTTTAAATATTCAGTGGTTTTCCTTAATTGATATCACTCTCATACCTTTGCCCACTTAAAAGCATTACTCTGTATCAATCCTATCTCACTTTTTCAACTTAACATCCGAAATACGAGGATAAATCTGGCCGTGTCATGTATCGAGGCCGCGAGGAGGTATGGCATATGTGAGCCAATCAGAAGAGAGATTGAGTGGGATGGGCAGTAGTAGACTTGCACAGGGCTCCGTGTCATTCATTTTAATTTTTCCAATATAAGAAAACTAGCTAACGATCAAACTTAACCTTGTAATGTTTGTCTGGTGTACGTGCAATTCCCAGCATAGGCCTACGTGATGTATCGAGTCACCTTTCACTATCCAATTATAGCCTCATTAAAAGTGCATAAATTTATGTTATTTCTCAGTTGGAGGACTTCGACCGAAGTTACGCACTAGGGTGGGTCTAGGGACATATAGATCGTGATGATGCAATGGCCACTTAATGATTTACCCCTACCAGTGATGCAATGGCCACTTAATTTATTATATTTACCCCTCCCAGTCTGATGTTTGTTTGATTGTCACCCTCCCACTCGTTTGGAAGAATTCTATATAATGATATGTAGGTCTATGTATTGCGACGTGTTAAAATTGAGAGTGTATTGGTAGGCTATTCATTATTAAACACGGACATTTATTATTTTATTGATCAGGTATATGTCAGAGATTCAAAAGAATAAAACACCCTGGATAAAGCAACGAATATTTGTATTTCTGTAGAATTGATGGTTCAAACCTAACTTGTTCCCCCCGGTGTATCCGGATAAAGCAACGAATATTTGTATTTCTATTGAATTAATGGTTTTAAACCAAACTTGTTCCCACATAAAATTAAAAGATGCCAATATGCCAAGTTATTAAATCACATTTCCATCAGCTACAATCTAGGAATTGAAGCTAATTGACGGTATATATAGCCTATACATGTAGCCTACTTGGAGCAGTGGTGAATGTCTATGTTAAGCATGAATGAAACTGTCCACATACTGATTTATGTTTCTAAGAACAGATCGCCCAACAATGGGCAAGTCGGTCTTTACTCACAAGTGGGTCATGCGTTCCTCTAGTTATAGTCTGGAAAATCACTGGTCCCTTCGGATTTCCACGTGGATCGGTCCAACAGAAATGATGCAATGTTTAGCTTTTGTGATACCCTGCGTGCGTTGCATTCTAGTATGTATATACATGGAGGGAATATGTTGACTTTATTACCTGTAGCTAGCCTGTACAATCATCATCGATGTTGTGCAGCCAACAACAGAAAAATGCCCCGAAGATGTCAGAGTACAACACGACCGGATAACATGCCATAAAATCTGGATACCATGCATGTGCATGTATACCTTTTTGACTGAAATGTTTTAGATCATACCTTGTTAGTCTATCCTGTATTGATCATTTCCCGATAACAGCTATATGGGTCAGATTTTCAGAAAATGTACAATTGGCAGCTCTACACATTAGGGAAATTCCCCTAAATTAGGCTGAAAAATGAAGGATACTGGGTATATCTGAGTATATTTGGTATCGCATTGATTTAAAGTATCAGTTCTGTTATGTTAAACTGCATTTTGAAGCTCATTTTTGTCATGTGGGTTATTTAAGAGGATTGGTGAAGGCGAATTGTACATTTTCTGAAAATCTGACCCATATATATATATATATATATATATATATATAGACGCTTCGGGCAAACATGCAATTGAACAAAAAGATGTGAACAGTGACACAAATAGGAATTTAAGCGCGACTCTTAATTCCATACGGAATATCTTATGTGAAACATCGAGGTACAACTTGGGGGACTGGGGATAGACGACTTCAAGCGGTAAAATAGCTTAAAATGGGTTTTTATAAATACACCACATTGTGTTTTCCAGGAGCACTCGGCGAGGGTTACAAGGTAGGACGACGCTTGCGAGGTCGGCCCGGTGCTTGAGTGTCGTTCATGGAGATCTGAACAAACTTGCACCAAAAGTGCGCAAGTTCATTGAAGAAAATGTGGCCATTTGTCAACCAGAAAACGTCCATATTTGCGATGGATCGGAAGCTGAAAACAAGATTTTACTTGACAGATTGGAAAAAGCCGGCGTGACGAAACGACTGACAAAATATGAAAACTGGTAAGTGTTATATATTGATCAGGGACCTCCATGCTCTTATCCCGCTGTTATCCACAGGTACGGCTTCTTGCCTGACACCTGTTGGGGACATTGCATCAGCCGCCCCCATATTCCCTCGGTTTAATCCCCCCCCCCCCCCCCCACACACACACACATGTGTCTTATGTCCCCAAGCAGGGGTACAGTGAAGCATTCACAGTTTGCTCACAGGCGTATTTATCCCCATAAAGCCTGCATTTTCTGATTGTCTGGTCTGCATCGATCACATTCATAAATCATTGAATGTGTAATAGCATACCTGAGTATGTAGTACTAGTAGTAGTAGTAGGGAAAGCGGGGTATGTGCCATATATCCTCATGATATCCTTCCAAAGCAGGGCCGTCGAGTTAAATTACTAAGTAGATTTTTACGTCATAATCACTAAATTACTAAAATAAATATTATTTTCTACCTAGCTTCGCAGTAGGTATCAGTATAGGCGCAAGAGTAAAACACAATAATGATAAGTTTATGGCAGCCGTGAATAGTACTTTTCTCACAATTAAGTCATGGGAAGTGAACACAAGAACGTAATCAGTCTCCATTAAATTACAATAAAGATCACGGGCTTGTGATATACTTCTTTGGTTGTATCTTTTACACAGTACATCTTCCCACAAATATTATATAGCGGTAGCCTATACATAGATTTCACATGACGTCACACGCCTGGCTGGGGAATCTCAGTGGCCGCCATGCCCGGGGGCAGCGCTACCCTTGCGTGAATAGCGTGCTTATAAAAACAAAGCTGATAAACGCCACAATGTTGGATACTTTAGTAATGATTTACAAAAGAAAGATTACCTATCATATCAACAAGAGTTATCATGGGTTCATTAAAACTGGTAATGGTTAGAACGGCCGGAAAACAGCATTTTTGAGTCTTGGACATTTAACGTTTACACGGGGTAGCCCACTAAAATGGCGATGCTCTCCTTGACCCGTGACGTCAGTGAAATCTATGTATGCACACGTATTGTTCAACTCATATATATAATCTTATATAGTGTACTTGGGACGTGGCTTTTAGAAGCAAACCAAGTTTGTTGTAGTCATCAACTGAACCCGGACTCAGCTTTGGACTTCGGACAGTTTATGAACTGGGTGACTTACAACATTTGGAGATGTGGATATAATAACACCAGCCACTATAGGCCGCATGTAGTCTACACCAATTGAACCACCTCGCCCACACATTGCGTCATATACCGTATAGCGTACTGTTGTTAAGGTGTTTACAACTAGTTAATTTCTAGTTATCAACTGTCGAGGACTATTCATCTTTAACATCAGAATGGATAATTTACCTCTGCTATATCTATTTTGAAATCCATACAACACCAACAGTGTTGCACACACAGGTCCCATATAATATTTATTATATATGATTTCATTTACATCTATAGATAGGCTACTGGTACAGTCATGCAGGTCTCAGCTTGATCAAACAACACATGCATCACACAGATAGTAGTTGTGTTTACCCTTTCATGAATCTCTAGAACCAGAAGCTGTTTACTCTGCCCTGTTTGCCCAGTTTTTGAACCTATATTGAAGACACATGTAGACTTGCTTATTTCTAAGTCTAACGGGGGATGGAACATATATGTTCCATGGCAATCGCACATCCCTTCTCATTTTCCTAAGTTCTTGATGAACTGCGACCTGCCTTATCAGTTCATGAATTGGCCACAGCCTAGTATCTGAAAGGTCACGTTGAAATTATAAAATAAAGGAAATGGCTTATCGGAGTGCATGATAAGTTATCGCGATGAGAACACTCGCTATATATTGGTAATAAAAAATAAGCCTTTGTGAAAGCGATGTCAATGAAAATGATTGTGCTTTCCTGAAGGCCATGTACGTCATTGATTTCCCTGAGAGAAAAAAAAGTGATCAATTTTCTCTACAGGAGACAAAGACTATAGTTATTAGATTTAAATGTATGGAAATAGTGTATGAGCAGATGTACTTGACCATGACAGAAACACACGTATGATGTGTGTATGTATATGCATGGTTGGTAATCGTTTTATCAATATGTATGTATGTATGTATGTATGTATGTATGTATGTATGTATACATGTACGTATGTATGTATACATGTATGTATGTACGATTGAGAGGATAAACCACTCGTTTTTGCACATTTTGTAGGATTTTATTGTAGCATAGATTGATGCCTATAATGTTACGCAAATAAAGCGGGCTTGGTATTTTGCTGATAGACAGTGCTTTCATCAAGTGCATGATCAGCCTGGATGATACGTTGCAATTAGGGATATTCTAAAAATAGACGGAGAAGGCCAATTACCTGGTACAATTTGAGGTTCATTCATACATCAGTAGACCATGTCCTTCAGAGCATATATATCGAAATGTCTCGTATCCCACATCTTACCTTTACATCTAGTTATAGCTGGAGAGGTCGAGTCGTGTACGTATTTATAAAGAAAAAAAGCTGCATAGGAGAGCACCAATATTGTGGCGATTCTAATCGTGTTTCCAAAGAGATTTCTGGACTCCATCATCAGGCTGACATGAATAATGTGGTTTGTGAATGGTCTTGTTTATATGACACCGTTCTATAGGAGGCAAGAGCATGCAGCCGAAATGATCTTGACGAAGGTCATTCGCATGGGATGCTACAGGGTGAAGTCGCCAAAACATGTACAATTGACCTTCACAAATCCTCTCAAATAACCCAAATTTCACACGAAAATAAAGTTCAAAACACAATTCAACCTAACCAAACAGATTGCTAGAATCAATGCAATGCCAAATATACTCGAATTTACCTAGTATTGGCCAAATTTCAGCTTAATTTAGCAGAATTTACTAAATGTGTAGAGTTGCTGATTGTACATTTTGTGAAAATCTGAGCCTATAGAGGACGTCCTCAATGTGTGAGGCCACGCCCCTGCCCTCCGGCCCTACACAACCAGTCACTGGGATCCAACACTTGGTCCTCCACAGTTTTTTTTCTGGGTCACTAAGTTACTGTGTTTCATATCAGTTAGTCTAGATCAGGTCACGGTCACCTAAATGTACCAATGTCGATAAACCATTCAGAGTGATTTATTCACTCAAATTGACTTTTGGATTATTAATAATCATTGCCAATGAGCCATTGGACCATGAAGACATTCCAAATTTGACTCTATGGAGTTTTAAGTACTGGATAATTTACACCCATGTTTCTTTTATCGGGCGTTAAGCGGTTGTTAATATTGATATCCCATATCTTGATTGCCATAAGGGTTATACTACCATTGGATTTGGTGTCCTTATATATGTTATACAGATAAATGATAAACAAATGCCATTCAAATTTTGGCCATCTGACTTATCTTAATATGCTGATACCCAAGACAGAAATTGAAGTTAGTTCTCACATCGATTGGGCTAATCTGAAAATAAATAATTCTCCGATAGTCTTGTTTAATGTTGATATGCTAAGACCATTGGGGACACATTTTATGACGGACCATAAGTAAAAATGCACTCACGTGTTGGTTTTATTGTACCGGAGAAACTATAATAAACCATGAACATCAAACGTTACAGCCTCGTACATCGTGCACTCCACCATTTCAATACATTGATATAATTATCTGAAGTCGAGTTAACACCAAAACTATAACTAAAGTGAGTTATGATTAAAAGTTTGTATGCAGATGGTAGATATAATTTATGAGTTTGATTCCAACGTTTCGGATGCGTGGCAATCCTTCTTCAGGGAATCATTGATATAATTTTTGTTCTTTCTTTTTATAATTTCTTTTCAAAGACACTAATTTGCCATCATTTCTTGATTCAAAATGGACACGTTCTGTTATTTTCTAAGGCATCCGTTACATAATTAAAAACTGTAATTTAATGGTTTACTTCCACGAAAATTGCGGAATCATAATCAACGACCTACGTCTCCCTGTCATCATAATTTATTATGGCGATGATTCCAATGCAGAGGTCGCCTTGCCCTTGTGGAGAATTTGGGTTAAGGACCGGCCTAGTGTAATATTCCATCGACGCTAGCTATGGCGTGCTTCGCTGAGATCGTCACAAACTTGGATAATTGCGATGGGACTAGTCTTAGCGTTAGCTTATCTATTTCTTCCTGTATAAAGTGTTGATCCATATCACGTACACCGCACGCACAGTCTAGGCTCAAAGTCTCTCAGGTCAGATAACTTAAGAATGGTGTGTCAGTGATTGGACGCCTACTTCGCTAATCGGTTTCCTGGCCTAGGATTAGGGCTTCTAATGGGATTATAATGACATTTTGCGGTCTAAATGGAATCATAATGGCACTTTGCGTTTTGAGGCGAGAGGCTTTCCCTCCGTTTGAAGGGACTCGATCTGGGCCTAGAATGTGTAGATGTACCGTGTATTAAATATTGTTGAAGCAAACTTTGAGTAATATATAAAAAAAAGCTGGTAAAGAAAGCTCGCATCAAGCATGGGGCAAGCAAACAAAAAGTGTGCAATGGTTTAGATCCTTCTATGTATAGGCGGCCCTAGCCGCCCCAGCCTTTAATAGCCTATATAGTCACCCCAACCTTTTATAAATAGCACTTTATACTGAACAAAGATAGCCTTTCTCTCTCAGTCTAGGCTCAAACCCTCTCATATATGATAATAATGATATGTCAGTGACTGGACACCTACTGCGCTAATGGCTTTTCCTGGCCTAGGAGTAGGCGGCATAATGGGATTATAATGTCCCTTTGCGGTTTGTAGCCAGAGGCTTTCCTTCAGTTTGAAGGGACTTTCCCAACTTTGAGCCTATAGCCTGCTCTGTAGTGAAAGAAGAAAAATATTTGTCTCAGCCCCGGCTCTGTTACTTTATAAAGAGCCCATGTATCCATAGCAGATTCCACATCTTAGATATGTCCACATGTATACTGTAAACAAGCTTGTGCCATGTGCTCTCTCGTGCAAGCAAAATTTAATTGATAGCACTTATGGGCATCTTCGGTAAAAGAACATACATCGTTAGACAATGTTGGCTGTTGTCAGATATTAAGATGGATTATATGGATAAGTCTGATTATATATTATAATAAAGAGCAGGATCGACTACAATATATCCTATACTCATAATATATATCTTGTATACCCTCTGTAGTTAATAAAGTACGGAATTGTAGTAGCAATAGACTTGATACAATATCCGTTATACCGGTGTTATCAAGAACATGATACAGAAAAAAAGGAAAAAAGAAAAGAACATGATACATGTGTTTACTTGCAACGTAGTACACGTGGTGACGATCTGACAACAATAAGCCACTCCTTATGTACCCACATTCCCGCCCCCACTTTTCATATTTTTGCTCTGGTAAACAGTGATATCCAATAGTGGAGAGTATAACGATTCATCCTGACGTGAATTGTTGACTTTATCTTGGCGATAATTCATTGTAAATTTTGTAAAATTTATATCAAAGAATGACCCTGAATTCTTCATCATAATGACTTATCGCATATATACGTTTAACTCGCTGGCTAGTTCGCATTGGAAACCCGGGGAACCAAAGCTAACCAACCTAGCTCAAGTAGATGTCAAAGGTGATTTCAACTTTTCTCCACCACACCCCCATTCCCAAAGACGACAGATTTGTACACAACCGTATCAAGAACAGCTCTAATCGAGCTGACAGGTCTCACCCAATTTCTCGCCAAATTAACTTTTGTAAATGATGAAGAGAAATAACAATACATATAATAACAAGGAATGCAGCAACAACAGTTCTGCAGTAACAACACCAACGACACAACAATGACGTTATACATATTACGTATTACAATAATACCCTGACCCTTTCCTTCCTTCCAAGTTCCCATCCCTCAACTTAAGCCAAACCGACTGCGGTGCACATTATAACATGCATGCATTCTTGGATTATCGATTGTTGGGGAAAAGGTAAACATGACTAGCCACGAGTTGAGACCCGTTGCAAGCTTAGATGGATCTGTTATGATATCAACGGCTTGGATACAACACATAAACATGTTTGCCAGATTGATTTTTAAAATATGTACGCGATCTATATAATATGGGATCAGTCTAGGCCCAAAGTTGGCAGAGTCCCTTCAAACGAAGGGAAAGCCTCTCGCCTCAAACCGCAAAGTGCCATTATAATTCCATTAAGACAGCAAAATGTCATTATATTCCCATTAAAACGCCTAGTTCTAGGCCAGGAAACCGATTAGCGAAGTAGGCTGACATACCATTCTTATCTGATCTGAGGGTTTGGACCTAGAGTGAGATGCACTTGGGTCTGCTTAAATATTAAACTATATCAGTTCTGCATCAGTGTTAAGTCAGGATTTGGACTAATTATTGGTAGAAACTAATGAGCGGTTGCAATGTAGAGACAAGCGAAGGCTTAGTTTCAAAGTGATTTATTTCGTAGCGATGATCATGCAGTAGGCCGGGCTCTTAATTACTTAATTACCGAGTTTGCAATGTTACGTAATCGCGTAACTCTTTGGCCGACACGCTCTCCAATAAGCTCCAATGGATGTACCAAACTTTACTATCGTATATTGATACATGAACACTTACTTTACTGTGATGCCTTGTAATATATATATTTTTGGAATGGGGAGTTTTCACTACTAACTGGTAAAGGTAGAGGGCCACGTGAACGTTTGGTAGACTGTAGAAGAATGACGATTTGAAATATATTTGATATTCCTTTTATTGATTTCCCAACGTTTCGAGAGCTTTGCTCTCTTCTTCAGGGGTGAAGGTGTTACAATATATATATTTTTGTTTCTATAAATCCGATTTATTTCCTTAAAAACAACATCAGCGCAAGAACATGTGATACATCGAAATAATATTTTCCACACAAGAAAGCAAACCCTGAGGCGGGAGGGGGGGGGGGGGATGTGATGTGCATAATATCGAACTACAAATACCCAGGAAAAAATGTTTGGACATTGTTGGTATTGCCTATTGGCCTAGAGTTTACGAAGGACCATTGTATAAATTAGACAAGGCAGGGAGATATTCCATTTTTTCTTGGCAACAAGTAAAGTGTGAAAAAGTCAGCTGCATGGTTTTGGGAGGCACAATCCAAATCCATAATGACTGGGATGGTGAACTCCCAGTATAATGTACATGGATAACTAACACTCTAATACTCGTCCTGTAGGCAGCAGCCTGCCATAGCCTTAACGCTATAAATGGGCTTTGATGTTTACTGCCTACAGGACGCGTATAGAGTGTAGGGTTGCAATGCTGTGTAAATGCAAGTCTTAATTAGATCCTGTATATTATACGGGTTGCATATATAGAAACCCTTTAGGTAGGAGTTGACCTCCAGTTAGTTATGTATTGAGCACTCGCACAAACGTTGACCTATGCCACCTTTTAGACAATTATTCAATTAAGTGTTTTTGGTTGTGATTATTACGTCATCAGAGCCATGCTATAATATATATTTACTTCCACTGGTCTCTGTGCCACAGTTTCTGGTGATATATGGAGGGAAATGCTTTTTAATATGTAATATTAATGCTATAAAATATTTCTAAATCTATTTCATGTTTTTGCTAGTTGGTTGACGCGGACTGATCCGGCCGATGTAGCCCGTGTAGAGAGTAAAACGATCATCTCTACACCCAACCAGAGGGACACCATTCCCGTGCCTGCTGAGGGAGTAGAGGGCAAGCTAGGCAAATGGCTCTCTCCTGCAGACATGGAAAATGCCTTCAATGGACGCTTCCCGGGATGCATGAAAGGCAAGTACAATTAATAAACAATTTATGAGAGAGAAAAATGAGAAAGAGAGAATAAAATGTCAGTAAAGATGTGTTAAACAAATAAATAATAAAAAAAAAACAATTTTTGGCACATTGCCAGGATTAAGTTTAAAATGAAGTATGGAAGGAGGAAGATGACGCTGATTTTTTTTATGAGCCTTTATGAGTTGAGGTCAAATCGGTTCAATACATTATAAAGGTCATTATGATCTCGTATTAGGCATTATATTACATTATTATTATGCATATGTGATGTGATGTACTTTAATTCGGTGCTATGGCTGTAGCGTACGTGATAGATTAGGAAGTGATTCCAAACACAACAATGGCTTATTATATTCCTTATTTCAAAATAAGCGAACCAGGGGCCCGTTTCATAACTAGTAGCGATGCCTAACGATGACTAACAATAACGAACGATCGTTAAGCTGTTGCATAACTAGTAACGATAGCGATATATCGCTATTTCATCACTAAATCTCTGTCAAAATAGCGGAGACTTTTTTGGGCTCCGCTAAAATTTTTCATTAATAATTTCTTCACTTTTGGTCATTAAATCAGGGAAAAACATAGACTACTGTTGTCAAGTGGCCTCAACATGATGCTTCATGGCCGACATGATGTTTTCTATGCAGGGGGAAGGGAAGATGGCACAAATAACTAGGGCCTTCTGTCAGGAAAATATTAACTGTAAAAATAACCAGCGCTATATCGCAATATTTTTAACGATGTGGCGCAATTCTTAACGATATATCGCTAATTTTTAATTAGTGAATGATTAGCGAATATTAGCGATATATCGTTACTAGTTATGAAACGACCCCCAGTATTTATCAACCAGTCGGACCAGTTGTTCAAATACAGACTACACACAGAGTAATATGATTATATATCTCTAAATATACTTGCTTTCTTTTCTTTTTTTCCTTCTTACAAAAAGGGAGTAATATATATGGGATTCTTAGAATTGAATCCTATGTACCGTATCATATTTTTTCTTTTTCTCCAACACCGGATCTTTGTTCAATTTGTCAACACATTCTTTTCCTCAAAGTGGATAATATCAAGATAGACTTGTGCAAGTCTTTGATTCTGTTTTTTGTTTAAAACACAATATTATCAAAAATATATTCTCATGTTAGAGTCACTACAGCCTCGACTGAGGAATCAAACCTCTGCCCAGTGGACGCCAAAGCATCAGTAAGGCCTTTGCTGTGTGTGTGCGCTCATCTGCTCTTTTCTCCTCATCCGTGTTTAACGTTCTCATATTTTCTTTACCTTTTTGACCACAATTATGGTTAAAAAGATCTTTACTAGCTAATATAGAGTAAATACCGTATACTATTAATGGTGAATATAATAATGGAGTATATACCTTCCACTTGCAGGTCGCACAATGTACGTAATTCCCTTCAGCATGGGACCAGTGGGTTCACCTTTGTCCAAGATTGGAGTAGAGCTCACCGACTCTGCCTATGTGGTAGCCAGTATGTCTATCATGACCAGAGTGGGACAAAATGTACTCGACACATTATCCACAGAGAACTTCATTAGATGTCTCCATTCCGTAGGAGTGCCGCTACCAGCAAATTGTGAGTAAACATTTTTTTTTATTTCCTGAAGAAGGATCGCCACGAATCCGAAACGTTGGAATCACAATTCAAAATTTATATCTACCATCTGAATAAAAAAAAACCATCTAATAAGAAATCGCTTAGGTTATAGTTTCAGTGTTCTCTCGAATTAATAGTTCAATTAAATTTTGGCTAGGACTGAGTCCTGTCCAGAAAGCCATATTCCACTAGCGTTGCAGTTCACCGCATACAGCGATAAGCTTAACCACAAGGCTAAAACTAAGGGTAAAAGTGTTACCGGGAATCACCTGACCCCTGAAAGTTAGGGGGTCGTTAGGGCTTTCTACTACTGACTGGGTTGTAAAATATTTCTAATGTGATCAATAACTTCCTCGACGTACATCTGATTGATTCCTGTATGATGAATGAAAGAGCTGAATACATTTTTTGTGTGAAATATTTGTATTCAGGTTATCAAAACAGCGCTAGAAACACGCTCCCAAAATAATGTGGTTTTCGTTGTGTCCTGAGTTAAGTTTCTATATCAAACCGTCGAGAAAATATTGATACAGTTTACATCCTTCCTTTATACTATCCCTGCAATGTTAATACTATATTTATTCAAATTTTTAAAAATTATTTACATCAAATGAAAACAATATATTAATAATAAGGTTAAATCAGATGATAAAATGAAGACTCCTGGATTTTAATTAATACAAAGATACTTTACATACATCTTCTACCATGCAAATAAAGAAACTATATTCATTTTTAGATGATGTAAAGAATAACTGGCCTTGCAATCCTGCCCAGACGTTAATTGCACACATTCCAGAAAGAAATGAAATAGCTTCTTACGGCTCGGGTTATGGTGGAAACAGCCTCCTGGGCAAGAAATGTTTCGCTCTTCGTCTTGGTAGCATTCTAGCCCGCGACGAGGGGTGGTTGGCTGAGCATATGTTGGTTCGTATACTTTTTTATCAAACACATTTTAATGAATATTATCTTCCAATGATTGTAATATAATATGTATACACTCAGGTATATACTTATAATACAAAATGAAACCCATATAAGCAGTAACTATTGTAATGTTAATATAGCAAGCCATTTGATGAATAAATATCCGGTGTTGGACAAAAAAAAGAATGAAATAGCGTCGCACCAAATGGGTTTCGTTAAACGTCAAGTTTGTATTTACTTTGAGTAAAACTATATGATAACCCACAATTAAATGTATAATGATGTAGGATTTTATATATATGGGTCAGATTTTCAGAAAATGTACAATTCACCTTCACCATGCAATCTTCTCAAGCAATCCACATTTCAGACGAAAATAAAGTTCAAAATACAGTTCAACCTAACCAAACAGATTGCTAGAATCAATGCAATGCCGAATATACTCGAATTTACCTATAGTATGGGCCATTTTTCACTCTAATTTAGCAGAATTTACTAAATGTGTAGAGCTGACAATTGTACATTTTCTGAAAATCTGACCCATATATAAAATTATATATTAAAAGATCGATATTTTGTCATGTCAAGAGGGATTATTTAGCTATGTCCATGTATAGACGTTCATTGCGATCTATAACAATTATATCTGGTTGCGATCTATAACAATATATCTGGTTTAATTACTACAGATTCTGGGCATCACTAATCCACAAGGAAAGAAGAAGTACATCGCGGCTGCCTTCCCCAGTGCCTGTGGTAAGACTAACCTGGCCATGATGGTACCCACCCTGCCCGGGTACAAGGTAGAGTGTGTGGGAGATGATATAGCCTGGATGAGATTTGATGCCAAGGGACAACTCCGTGCCATCAACCCTGAAGCTGGATTCTTTGGAGTGGCGCCAGGTATATTTATCTCGCTAATTCCCCACTTAATTTTATAATATATTGCAAGGCATACGTAGCTTCGTCTCTAATATATCAAAGAGGAATTGGGTCTTCATGTGGGGTATTTTGGGACAATTTGCAATTTGACAGGCTGCAATTTGGTCAATACTAGGCAAATTCGAGTATATTCGGCATTGCATTGATTCAAGCAATCTGTTTGGTTAGGTTGAACTGTATTTTGAACTTTATTTTCGTCTGAAATTCGGGTTATTTGAGAGGATTGGTGAAGGTGAATTGTACATTTTCTGAAAATATGACCCATATATTATATGCCCTACATGGATTAAGATGATCCATCCCCCGTAAATAATCACATGGACTGGCTTATTTGTGATGTGTTCCAGGAAAATGAGTCACGAGTGGCAAAAAAAGGGATTTTGAGATATCATTATATTGAAAAATTAAAATCAAGCCTATTCTAAGGATTGTAAATATTAAAACATCTAATAAGTATTTATTTATTTTAAGTTTGATATTTTTAGTTTTGAAAAAAAAAAGTTTGCAATATTTCTGGGTGGACATTTACTAGTAAAGTAGCTAAATATACTCTATAGGATGACCTTAGAAATGCATGGATATATTTATTAAACTGTCTTGAAATTTGGTACATGTATTCATACGTCATACGACGTTTTTGCGACTTGTGACTAATTTTCCTGTAACACATCACATTTCATGTTTTTTATTTCAATATATATTTCAATCGGTTTACCCTCTTAACTGATCCTAATGAATTATTTTATCTCCACTATATAGGAACCTCAAGTTCAACCAACTACAACGCATTAGCTACAGCTCAATCCAACACGCTATTCACAAATGTTGCCGAGACGAGTGATGGCGGCTTCTTCTGGGAAGGTCTGGAGAAAGAGACGCCTCAAGACGTGAGCATTACTTCCTGGCTCGGACAGGAAAACTGGACCAAGGCCAGTGGCAAGCCAGCTGCACACCCCAATTCCAGGTTTGTGTTAATCATTTCTTTTTTTAAATAATTTTTATTTGTACTCACTTGTCCACATGACGGTATTTTCAAGAGATACATAGTTCAAAAACATACCTCTATAAATAATGTAAACATTAAGTCTTATACTACAATCGATATAGACCAAGTTCGGCCATGCAAAGTCAGATACAAATACGCTGGACGTATTTGCAACGTACGTTGCAATTTACAACGTCTGGGGAACTTTGGTCCTTATTCCAGGTTTAGTGGTCAAATATTTTTTTTTATTCACTAATTACAGGCAAAAACATTTAACACACGATATTCAAGTGTAATGACGTATTGTCCACCATGGACGTGCTTCATACGGTGCCTATATAAATGACAAAAGCATCTAACTGCAAAACGGACAAAATTAATACATCTTGCCCTATAATAAATATATCCATTTCTCCTCACCACGCATCTCATTTACCATGTACAGAATATACACTCCATACGTTTAGACGCAACTAGCTCTAGGTATACGGTAGCTGCTGGAAGAACTGGATTATATCCAGACGCCTGACATTTCGACCCTTTTGACACACCTCATATAAATGTATACCTTCTGACAAATAAATAATTTTCAAATCAAATCAAATATATGGGTCAGATTTTCACAAAATGCACAGTTTGCAGCCGTACACTTTGAGTAAATTCTGCTAAATTAAGCTACAATCTGCTCAATACTAGGTAAATTAAAGTATATTCGGCATTGCATTGATTCTAGCAATCGGTTTGGTTAGGTTGAACTGTATTTTGAACTTGATTTTCGACTGAAATTTGGGTTATTTGAGAAGATTGGTGAAGGTGAATTGTACATTTTCTGAAAATCTGACCCATATCCTTGACAATTGAACTATCTGGTACAATATAAAGGAATTTTCTCATGTAAAACTCTTGAATTGCTTGGTTGTCAAACTAATAATTGTCACGACTTTCATTTTTAGATTTTGTGCCCCAGCTAGTCAGTGTCCAATGATGGACCCGTTGTGGGAAGATCCTGAAGGTGTACCAATTGAAGCTATTTTATTTGGAGGAAGAAGACCTCAAGGTACAGTTCTTTTTTTTAAAATTGTATTGTTACCATTTACAAGTAGATTATCTTGGGAAAGTTTTCTAGCTAGTTCTGAGCGTGTTTTGAGTTTTTTTGTTGTTTTTTTAAAAAAAATAAAAAATCGCCTTTTATCCTGATTGATCTTTTAAAAACCTAAAATCCATAGATGTGTAGAAGCCTCGAAGGCAGGTTAGTTAGAATAAAAACTTTAAAAAAAAACCAGAAATAACCTAAAATCCCTTTTTTTTGAGAAGTGGGGAACACTAATACAGCGTCTCGCTAAGTTGTTACTTCCGCTACATATATATTCTGTAGTGATCAGAATCTTTTATATCAATATTTATGTTGTAGCTTAAAAAAACAAAGAAACACCAGATTTATCTATAGATGTATTATCTAAATAATCTTAATCAAAACAACGAGAGAAAAAAAAAAAAAAAAAAGAGATACTCACTCTAGATCCAAACCCTCAGATCATATAATAATGGTATGTCAGCCTACTTCACTAATCTGTTTCCTGGCTTAGGACTCGGCGTTGTAATATAATGGCGCTTTGCGGTTTGAGGCGAGAGGCTTTTCCTTAGTTTGAAGGGACTCTCTCAACTTTGGGCTTAGACTGTACTGTACTTATACTTTTGGGGGGAGCAGGGGGAGGGAGGGAAGTGTCAAAAGAAAAGATGATCAAATCAGAAAAGTTAGGGGGGGGGGGGGGGAACAAAAATAAACGGCGTACACAACTGCGTCAAAAGGGACAAGATCTAGGCAAAATTCACTCAACACCGGATTAGATTTATAGATGCAGGCTAACTGAAATAAAGATTTATGTTCATAACAAAAAAAGAAAAATAGTGCCAATGTAGCAATAATACCGATAATGGACTCAGTCCGGAAACAGGCAAAAGCCCATAAAGTAATACTTACTACTGTAAACGTATTTATTTTCGCGCAGATAAATTTTCGCGCATTAAGCGCTTTGACATATTTTCGCGCAGCAAGGTAGTCTCACAACTTCTTTATGCAATAATTATACCTTTTGCGCAGGATATATCGATTTTTTTTTTTTTGGTCCAACATAGGATTTTTATTCATGAGCTAGGATATATCGATTTAGCGAAAATAAATACTGCGCAAATATTAATACGTTTACAGTATTAATATAAGGCTTGATGGTATGTTGGTGCTTTCAGGTGTGCCACTTGTTTACGAGGCATTCAACTGGAACCACGGAGTATTTATCGGGGGGTCTATGCGATCTGAAAGCACGGCAGCAGCAGAACACCAAGGTATTTATACACATTACATATAAGGTTACCTTGTGGGTCAGATTTTCAAAAAAATGTACAATTCCTCTTCTCTAATTTTCTCAAGTAACCCAAATTTCAGACGAAAATAAAGTTCAAAATACAGTCCAACCTAAGCAAACAGCTTGCTAGAATCAATGCAATTCCAAACATACTCGAATGTACGTAGTATTGCCCAAATTGCAGCGTAATTTAGCAAAATTCCCTAAATGTGTACAGGTTCCAATTGTATATTTTCTGAAAATCTGACCCTTGTAGTGATTGCTTAGATTTAACTCCATAGAGAACACTCCATATATTTAACACCATAGAGAATACAAATTTATATCATGGAAAGGCTTACTTGAAATTCAAAAGTTCTACATCACTACACATGTGTAAGAAAATGAAAACCAGTGTAAAATTACGTGAAGAAAAAGACATTATTTAATTGTTCAATCTTCTTTCTTAATCCATATGTAAGAAAAGTATCTCCCCACTACTTATTTCCCGCAGAAGAATATGGGTCAGATTTTCATAAAATGTACACTTCGCCCTCACCAATCCTCTCAAATAACCCACATTTAAGACAGAAATGAGCTTCGAAATGCAGTTTGAATTAACAGAACTGATACTTTAAATCAATGTAATCCCAAATATACCCGTTATTCATCATTTTCCAGCCAAATGTAGCCAAATTTCCTAAATGTGTAGAGCTGCCAATTGTACATTTTCAGAAAATTTTCAGACCCATATAACAAAAAAAAAACCTTTTCCATTCTAGGCAAGGCAATCATGCACGATCCATTTGCAATGCGGCCGTTCTTCGGATACAACGCCGGGAATTACATGGGTCACTGGTTGAGCATGCAGCAGAAATCCGAAGTCAAGTTACCAAAAATCTTTCACGTGAACTGGTTCAGGAAGAATAACGAAGGCAAATTCATCTGGCCTGGTTTCGGCGAGAATGCCAGAGTTTTGGAATGGATCTTCAGGCGTTGCAACAATGAAGACATCCACGAGTCTACGGCCATTGGTTACGTACCCAAGAAGGGCACCATTAACATGGAGGGACTTAAGACTGACGTAGACATGGAAGAGCTCTTCCACCTGCCCAAGGACTTCTGGCAAACAGAAGTGCAGCAAATTCGTAACTATTTCAACGATCAAATACCCCAAGATCTTCCAGAAGGCATATCAGCTGAATTGAAAGCTCTAGAAGAACGTGTAAATCAAATGAGCTAGTTCGTAATTAATATAGCTCATAGAATAATGTCTAACAAATATGTTGTGCCTTTGTTATACGCGTACCTCAGATGCCTTGCAAAGGAGATATTTTATTACCATTATTTTTGGATGTTATATACACATATGCAATGAGTTCCATATTGGGAATGCAGAAGTGATTTGTTTGGTGAGTTTTCAAAACAGATATTGAATACATCAGTGCCTTTTTAGACGTACATGTTTGTGTACTCAAGCAAGCCGGGAACAGGCATGACTGAAGCTTTACATGATCTAATACCTCTTAGAAATTCATTTTAAAGTTAGTGGACCAAATATAGAATATAGGAAAGTAGCACGTGTACGAAATACATGCATGATCTTTGTAAAAAAAAACCCCATTACCTGTAAGTGAGCTGGTATTGCGAGTTGTTGACTTCGCAAATCATTTATTCATTATCGTTATTTATCAACCCGATATTAAACCATATCACAAAAACACTATTTAAACGGCGTGGACAGAATTATATAAAGGGGAACTACGGTAATGCATGAGGTGGTCATGAGATTGAATGCATGCAGAATCATCATGAGTGATTCTGTCGGTTTTTGAAGCCGTAGTCATGTACGAAAGTACTAGGACATTCATTGTAAGTCGCATTCATTTGTTGACGATATTATTAGGTAGGAAATATTGTAATTGCATTTAATGCAAACTATTGTTTTCATTTTTTCAATAAGTCTGGTCACAGGAAAGCATGAGACCCAAGGCAACACATTTTTCTACGCACAATGTGTTTTAGATCTACTTCTACCATTTATTGAGTGAAATTTGGTCCTCAAGGATTTTATTGATTGTACTAATATTTAGGGAATAGCAACCGGTGTTAAGTCGATGATATAAGTGGTTTGAAATTGATGTATGGACATTTGATGAATCAGAATCGTGTCTCTCTGATGGTAGTCTATGTTTTATGAGACGGACCCCACAGTTTTACGCAAGCACCCACAAGCAGCTGTTGAAAATGTTTTAGAGATTTTATGAACATTTTTGTTAATAGGTGTCAGACTCTATTAATTGAGATGTATTAGTTTAAATGATTATAAATATCAGGTGCATTTCTAGTGAGTAAATGTACTCTGTACTTAACGCGTTACTCATGGTGAGACCATGCTTCTTTATCCTGCACAATAATAGGGAGGTTCCGCAAGCAAACCTATCTCAATTACGTAACCGTATCCGTATGTTTTTGGTGAATTACGTCGCATTTTATGTCTACAAAAAATTGTGAGATGACACATTTTGCTTGATGAACATGTTTTTCCCGACATGTTTTGTTGAACCTCCTTCCTTTTAATGTCCGTTTGTGTCGTCAGAGATACGGATACGTTTACATTTATGTATACGTTAGACTTGCTGAACCTTCCTAATGTTTTATATTTTTGGCGTTATCCACAGACAAGTGGAACGCGTGTTATTCTTCTGTCAACATTCCTTTTGTAGAATTGATTAGATTATGTCATCAGTTTAAAATGTGATGCAGAGGGAATCTTTCCGACAGATAAAATATGTTCTTAGAGGGAAGTGAAAAAGATATATTGATTCAATTTCTAAACATAAAGGTGGACAGACATTTTCCATTTTCAGAAAAAAATAATAAACTAGACTGAAATAAACTGTTGAACGAACTGAACTATGTTGTAGTGTCTTTTTAATATTCCCTTTCGTCTTGATATTAATACAGCATAGTTACCACACCTTCCACATACACATCACTTATAATTATAATATGTCATTTCTTATAATAAATCCGCTGAAGTCAACATTTCCAGGCTACATCTTTCATCAAGAGGTTTCATTTGGCTCTTTTGTTTTATCCTCGTGGTCAGCAAGTGTCATTTTCACTGCCAATATGTCATTTGCCCGGATAAGAGAGGACGGATTAACACCTAGGGGTGTCTGTAAGTCATTCACAAGGAAGTTTTGTACCTCAATGTCAGTGCAGCAGAATTTTGCGCTCACTTTGGTATTGTCGTAAAGGGTAAATTCGGAAGGACGATTCCACAGAGATGTGAGCATTCGCAAAAACCTCTCCCGCAGAAAGACTCTTTGCTTTTGCGTTTCTTCCAGGGACATCTTGGTTGGTGACATCTAATCTGAAATAAGAGAAAAATAATGACAGAAATGGACATTGAATTCATAGTTTGCAGAACAAAAAGGCTTAAGAAAAATTCAAGACGTGCACGTTAACTTAGATATTCAGTAAGCCCAACTACATCTAACAATAATGTGAAGGAATCACAAGCAATTATCGATTGAGAACATTTTCTACACAATAACATTTGGAAAAGATAATAAAAAACTTCAGTTAATTCAATTCAATTCAATAATTCTTTATTGCAGATCCTTTAAAATAAACTTCAGTTTGATACATTCAAACCATTTACCATGTATGAATAATTAAGGTTAAAATTCAACTATTATGTTTAGTTAGTTCAGGGTCTCCACGGGGCCTGGAAAAGCTGGAAAAGCCTTGAATTTGCAAAAATGAATTAAAGGCCTAAAAAATGGGCATTTTGGCCGAAGGGCCTGAAAAACCGTTTTATGGGCCTTGAATTCTGTTGGAATTTATTAAAGGGCCTTGAAATTTTCGAAGATACTGTGTGACAGTGTCTCACTGTACATTTTCACTTGACTGGCCCCTCTCAAACTTAGAGTAAATGACTTACAAAGTAAAAGTTGAAAAACGGTTATTTATATAAAATCTGAATATAAAACTTGTTGAATACATTGGCATTTATGAAGACAATAACAATAATCACCCCCTGGTAAATCATTACGGTTTTTAAAAAATCATTGATATCAGCCTTGAAAATCACTAAAATGGGCCTGGAAAGACCTTGAATTTCTTCAGTCCAAAAGCACGGGGATCCTGTAGTGTTAACAAAATTACCGAATGCTAGTAGACTTCAACTATGACCTCGCCATGACTAGTGTTTTTAATAATTGAAAGAGTCCGGATCATTTCATTGGACAAATGTTTTTACTAGATACACAACACAATACTTGCGAATAAGTCAGGAACTTCGCTAAAAAGAAGATAAACCAAGCGGAGTCATTCCCTCCGAATAAGCATGTTTACATACAGTAGGATTCCGTTTGCTTATACTGGGTCTTCGTGCTTTTGGACTGAGAAATTCAAGGCTTTTCCAGGCCCATTTTAGTTATTTTCCAGACCGATATCAATGATTTTTCATAACCTTAATGACGGGACCTTAGGGGTTTTAGTTATTGTTTTTCATAAACCAGTGATGTATTTATCCAGTTTTATATTCACATTTTATGTCAAGCACCGTTTTTCAACTTTTACTTTATGAGTGACTCCGTGGAAGTTGTGAAAGGGGCGAATCAGGAGAAAGTACAGTAAGAAACAAAACCTTATAAAATGTCAAGGCAATTCAATAGACCCAAACTGGAATCAAGGCCCATATAATGATTTTCCAGGCCCTTCGACCAAAATGCCCATTTTTTCAGGTCTTCAATTTATTTATCCAAATTCAAGACTTCGGGGACCCTGGGTTAAGTTCTTTCATAATTTCTCTTTTGTGTCAAGATCATGGTAGTGGGTAGTAATAGGAATGAAATGGAATGACGCGATCATTAAAGTACTTTTACGGTAACATAATAATGGACGGTACTCGCTGAGAATGCAGCTTCTTTAACTTACTGCGACCATTGGATATAGTATTATTACCAGGTAAATGGCAATCTATAATGAAATAGACAAACGTAATTTCCTCAGATTTCTTTATTAATCACAACAAAGCTTTAATTGGTATCACAAACATAACTCTGAATAGCAAGAACCATATTGGCTGTGAGGACTGACGTTTTTAAGCTATTAATGCACACGTCGTACATGTCAACTACTTGCGGGGTTGCATTCTTGACTAACGTGCTGGTCTGGAAGCCAGACACTCCCTCGCCAGCCCCCTCATTATATTCATACATTCCACACGCGCACGTCTGTGAACGCGTTCCACCAATACCAAGCTCAGACCACTGATGACCAGTCAAATTGTGAACTAATTGTCCAGAGCCCAGCAACATTTTGGCCAAACTTTCTAAAGCTGAACAGAAGGTCTTGGTCACAGATCTCACGTGTGTTTTGGGGATACCCTCAGCGAGTAGACGAGCCATTTCACTCTCCCCCTCCTCCTTCTCATGATCCAGCCTGGTGTGGAGAAAAGAAGCCAGCTTGGTTTGCCAGCAGCCGGCGCCAGGGAGACCAAGTGGACGGTACATGGCCATGTGTAACACATCCTCAGCCGCCTCACTCACTCTCTTCAACTCTTCCAGAGCATTTTCACATCGGTTGCAAAGCACCACAGTGCAAATGGGAGATTTGCACTGCTTTAGATGAATGAAGCTTTTTTGGTTTATTATGACATGTTGGACGCCGGATAAAGAGCCGTAGAGATTAGGTAGAACTGGGGCTGTCAGTCTGGATATCAGAACACCGCCTGATAGAGCATGTATTGCTTTGGTGTACTGGGAACCAAGTCGCTCTATGGCCATGACGTTATTTTGCCTCAGATGGCGTTTCACTAAAGGATGAATGACTTTTTGACAAAGCACAAGACCGACTCCATCCTTCACTAACACGTCCACCGTATGCTCCAACTGTTGTAATATGCCATCTTCCATATCGACTTCTTCGTCCATTTCATACAAAGCGTCGTCAATGCCTCCCTCAGCATCACCTGACAAAGAAATGTTAAAAAGAGCGACATTTATCACTCCATCGGGAGACATCTTAAGGGAGAGTTCCTTTTCCTTGTATGTAGGAATATCTGGGGTAGCAAACAGAATCCCATTGGTGTAATAAGTTTCGCAAGGGGGTAGTCCTTCTACTGTAACATAATTAATTCTTTGTCGATGAGTTTTAGATGGCGACGACTCAAATGATGTTACAAATGCGTTCGTAAGGACCTTTGCTATATGTTGCCCATCTGTATCCATTAGGTCACATCCTCGCTTGGTATTGATTACAGACTTTACCAGAGTCTCTAAATGCCCCAGTTTATTCAATTCCAAATTCACTTTCAGCCCTGTTCCAATATCATTCTGAAGAAACTTGAGGCTTTCTGACAGCAGACTATCATTTATTTCTATCACAAGACGACGCGGTATATCAAGATCTAATGCACTAGAGGTAAGAAACAATCCGAAAGAAGCTGTGAACAAACCTCCATCAGGAAAAGTTGAGTTAAAATTTTGAATGGAGGTAACAAACAGGCGGATGACTGGGTTATGCGTAGATAATCCAGAAAACAAACTAGATGAGCAAGATGTTTGAACAACCTGCCCTCCACTATTATTGTGAATAGCTTTTAATTTTCCTCTTGGCCCATAACAAGATTTTACAATATTGAGAAGTTGTTCAATAGCTCTTCTAGTAGCGGGGTCATTTAAAGTGTTGGCTTGAACCTCAGATGCCTGTTTAGGCATGAGGCGAGAACTGGGCGACTGCAGATTGAGATTCATGGTGAGCTTGTCTCAATCAGTCAATGGTTTGGACGCTATTGTTTCTTGTTATAATTGTCTTGTCTTTCTCTCACAGTAGGAATATGGGCGGCACCAAACGGTTTGGTACAGAAGTACACTCCACTCAGGATCATCATCAATGACACAGCTCTGTGGCGTTGAGCAAATTGTGCAGCAGATTTCCAGCCAATCCAGGCCATGATTGTTGTACGGATATCTCTCAAATATTTTTGATAGATGAATATGAAGAGGTACTTGCTAGGTTCTTAAGAACTTTGGGATGAACTGTTCAAGGTCAGACTGCAGCAAATTTTGTATCATTGATGTAGATGTTAGCAGAAATACTAGTAGCAGTAGTCAGTACCCGTACTTACTACTGGCTGTCGTAGTGGCAGCGTTGACGAAGACTTCGTATCCACTCACAACAGTCAACACTAGCTAGGCACAGCACCGGCTCTGGAAAAGTAGTGAGGCTTATGAGCAAGTATTTCCTGAAAAAGCCAGTTCACATCCTTGTAAGCATCATACAACGGTTCATTGCAATTTAGCTATTTAACATTTGAAAAGTAATCACCTTAATGACTGAAGAACAGGACTCTATTTGAAGAATCAGCTATGCAGGAATCAACAATGTCTTGCGCAAAGTAACATCATGGAGGCAGACATCTTGCGGTGTCGCAGTGGTTGAACTCCGGATGGATAAACTTTCACGCCATCAAACGTCCTTTTTTCTTTAGTAAACGCTCCATTATTACATTTAAAATTTCAAACCTGAATATAAAAAACTAGTTCCTAACTCACTGTGGGTGTTTATGATCAGGACACTTAAATATATATTTTTCCGGCTTCTTTGCAACATGGTAATAATTTTCCCGTCGGCCATCCTTCGCGCACATGCGGGAGCGACAGATGAGGAGCAGACTACTCAGCCTAGGCCGCAAAATAATATCGAGCAAAACCATGAGCACATTTGTCTCTCAGAAGAGTCCAGTCACGGGCAAGATGGAATGGGTAATACAGGACGAGAATTATGACTACCACCAAGAAGTGGCAAGGTAAATATTATCTTAATATCGCTCAGTGCATGCGGTTTTTCTCGGCGCCGGGTGCGATGATGGAGATGCCGATACGATAGTAGATTTCCGCTGAACAGACCGGGTGTTGTCCTGGCTGTTCTACCGATCAGTCCGAAAACATAGAGTTGTGGGCAGCTTCCTCAACTTATCCTCTGATACGAACTGAACCTGGATCACAATAGAACCGATCCTGATACTATCCTCGGTAGAGTAGCCTCAGTAGGCCCAGGCTTACTACTACTAGCCCTGTATCCCCAGAATCATTTAAAAAAATATATATAAATTTGTTCCTTCAGTCTTCACTGCTGGGCATGCCATATGTATTCATTGTAATTGTCATTGGTCTATGCCTATGGCTATGGTTTCAACACAAGCATGGTTAGATTAAGGTGGAGCATCCAACTCGGTTTTTTTTGTACTAACAGTCTAATTCTATTCAGTGCATTTTTTTTACTCATACAAGAAAGGTGTACAAAAAGTAGCCCGAGAAATTCTGACTGGCTCCGCTCTATTTTACCGCTGGTCGCTACACACTGTTGATGCTAAGGTGACTCGAGAGATTCTAATTAACCTGAAGTAAACAAGCACATTATGTGGGTCAGATTTTCAAAAAATGTACAATAACGTAGGTTAGGGTCTGGTAGACAGAGTTTCCGTCCCCGTATCCTCCCGCACCCCGGAGCGGGGACGGACAGTTAACCCTCATAAAAACACGGGAATCTGGCCCACAGGGTCAACATGGCTACATGCATGCGGAGGCCGCCAGTGCCTCATTCGGCTTACAAAAACGTGGATTTAAAGGGCACGGCATGGACGGACATAATAAATTAAGCGCATTTCACTTTTATTTATATTCATTAAAGACTTGCTGAAGGTGTGGGGGTGCACCGTTGTGCCCCAAAAAAGTCCGGGGTGATTTGCTGTTTAAATGATAGGCCTCGCTGGGAGTCGAGGCCTAGTATAGGCTAAGGGTCTGGGAGCCCGGGCTAACAAAAAGGAGACCCGCATCAGAAAGTGAACTACATGTCTTCAAGCTTGAACCACCATTCATTCTTTTAATTTAATTGAGAAATAGAAATAGAATAGAATAGAAAAAGAAATTTTGAATAGCTTGCAATTTCAGATCGATTACATAAGATAGGCCCATAGCCAACGCCAACGAGGGATACAATATGATTATCATATTAAGAACAATTACAAATCGCATATTACATATACATTTTGAAACGGGGGATAAAATAAATAGATCATGATGAATCAAATGAATACCACACAATTTCTGTAGTTAGGATTCCTCAAGACTCATGGCTATTAACATTGTATATGGAAGGGCCTTTTGTTAATACTAGGAGCTAAATATAATCAACTGTCCGAGGGACATTATACCTCCCTGATTCAACTGTGGTGGTTGAGGCTTGAAGTATGGGTGACCGGTCCAGAATCAACCCTATCAATTAATGATCCCCATCTTGGTAATAAAAAACGACGGTGTAAGTTCTGAATAAAATGGTCAATTCAACTTAGACTACTTCAGTACCGCACTACATAATAACAATACTGATGTATGATATTGCAAAGTCAAAGAATGATTTTGTACCATAAGCCAGTATGTAAAACAAGTGCAGTAAAGTACACAATATTCCCATTCAATCTGTGGAATGTAAAAAGTGAGGGATATTATAATAACACGATGTAATAGTAGCCAAGCATTGGGTCACCTATAGTTCAACACCTAACAAAAGGGAGAACAAGCTCAAGTTCAACTCTCCATAGAGAAAGGTATTCTTTTGGGTTGCAGCCTAAAAATTCATTTTGGGGGCCCCACCAACGCTAGTGAGACGCTAAAGACACAGGATGGGCTGACGGGCTGGCTGTACAGCAGTGACCTGTTGCTTGGGGATGGGAGGCAGAAATTGGAACCAGAGGTAAAACCTATCAAATTTTGGTTATTTTATTGAGTAGGGATTTGAGGGGGGTCGGAGCTGACTGCATGGTTAATCCCGACGTGAGTGAATGATAATGCCAATGTTGGAAGATTTGTTATGTGGGGACATGTGGGAGGGGGGAAGAGTCCCAATTTGGTTTGCACATTCACATGGGAAGCCTTGGGCTGCAGAGATAACTCAAAAGAGACTCTGGTCGGAGGTCAGTGAAGAAAACCTGGGACGACTCTGCATTACAGATCCTAAACTCCACATGCCCCTAAAAAATATCCTCTTGTTCATGAGTGATACTGGCCAAGGATAGCCTACCTTGGATGACACGTGGGATATAATCATCAAAATATGATGACCTTAATTGTTTTGGAATATTCTGCGAATAATGAGCATACCAAAAAAACCCAGACCTATGCCGAATGGCATGGCATGACACCTGGATAAATGAATGTGTCGTAAGGGTAAATTTGATATCTGACTAGATTCAGATTATGACGTATAAATTAATGCTATTTTTTGGTTTCTTTCTATGTATTTACCTCTTGTAAGTTGTATTGTATGTCAAAGAAATCGTAACTTATTCTTTCTGAATTACTACCTTTACTGCCAGGAAGGTTTTATAACCCTTCGCCTCCCCCACATATGATCAAAATGATAACATATATTATGCCCCCTGGTTGAATTTTAGGTAATCAACTATTTTAGTGCATCATTGGATTAAAAAAAGTGCTTAAAATATATTTCTAATTTTTAGCTTCTCGTATTCCGGTGTTGTTCGTACTTCCAAACAATACGACCATAAACACTTATAGTATATTGACGGATGCACAAATTCCCAGCACTGATTTGATGCATTTTATATTTGGAGTCGAAATACAGTCTACTCTGGTTAGATGCACAACGCCTCATACTCCAGACTTTGTTAGTATTTATGTATTTGTTTCTAGCCGTATCATTCCACGAGCAGTTTTTGCAGTGTCTCGAAGTTGCGTTCCATTCACACCTCTAGCTGCTTCCTTGTTATAGTATCTCTTCAGGACGATGTTGTCTCAAATAAAAATGTTGCCTATAAGAAAAACAGGAGGGATTGTTTATTCGTGTGGTGTATATTACGGATCCTAGGTGTAACTGACTGGATGTTGTGTTTTTGCGGTGTATTGGCCATCCAGAATTAGGCTAGAGGATATTTCTTTATTCAGGATATTTGTTTTGATACATTAACAGGCTCATTCCGTGGGGTGGTTTTAATTGTGTCCTGACCTTAACTATCTTACATTATAAACCGTTTATTGGAGGTTTATTCTGGAATAGGTGTTCTAGAAAAACTATTTGTTACATAAGTGATACATTATGATCGTGAGAAATGGCGAGTGATGTTACAATTTATGGGATGAGATGATGAGAAAAAAAGATAATACTAGACTAGTATCGCAACGACTTTTGGAGTAGGTGAGTGAGTGAATAAGAATACAGACAGCATGCTATACACTATACATACAGTTTGCTTCATGTAAATCAAATCAAGCATTGTCTACATACATTCTGTTTAATATAGTTTTCTTCGTTTGTTTACTGAAAATGTTTGCATCTGCGAGAGCCCATAAGGGCGGAGGTAATTCGTGTTTACATATTCATCATATACACGTGGGTTGGTTTTTGTATGAGCACATAAAGATATTATTATATTGGTGGGATTTTACACTACTAACTGAACTTGAAAACCTAATTGCCTTGTTGATCGCTTTTTCGTGGAAGAACGATGGATTCGTGGATTTGGGAATTGTTGTTTTATTTATGCCCAACGTTTGGGATATCTTAGTATCCTTCCTCAGGGGTGCCGTGTATAATAATGGCGATATTATTATACATTTCCATATGGTTTCTAAAATTGAATTAGTTCAAATATTTAATCCCCGAAAAACCATCGCTATTACGTCATAATATACATGGCCATGTTGTAAAACATCTGTATCTCTTTCTCTTCTCAGTCATCATTTAAGCTCACAATTTTCTCTTCAATCAAGTGTAGAATCACTAAGGGACATAACTTACAAATGTTTCTTTGATTAACTAAATAGTTTTTCTCTTATCACTTTACAAAAATCATTTCTACCAGTAGAGGGGCATGTGTGTACCACTAGCACAAGACACCCTGGCCCTTTTTCATAACCTCCCAATGTTTATGTCTGTTGTTTTTTCGCCTGATAAAAACGATGCACTTTTACACCACCAGAGGTTACTAGCCATATAATACCACCGCCTCCTCATCCTAGTGGCTTGGATGTGCACTACTAGAGTCAGATCTTCAGAAAAATGTACAATTGGCAGCTCTACACATTTAGGAAATTCTCCTAAATTAGGCTGAAAAATGATGAATACCGGGTATATCTGAATATACTCGGTATCGCACTGATTTATTTAAAGATGATTTATTTTTTATTTACCAACTGCTATTGAACGGGACTTTTGTTGACTTTATATTTTGGAACTTGGAATAAAGTGTCGGTTCTGTTATGTTAAACTGCATTTTGAAGCTCACTTTTGTCTTAAATGTGGGTTATTTGAGAGGATTGGTGAAGGCCAATTGTACATTTTCTAACAATCTGACCCACTGCCTCTCCCGCGCTCCGGGACTTCCCTGCTGCTTGTGACATCGGAACGAACGGCTGAGGAGCGTGATAGTTTAGAGCATACCACTAGGATTGCTCAGGTCTACCTCCTCCAGTATCTCGTGCCCCTTACTCCTCCTCCTCTTCCTCCACGGCCGCCTATTGTAGAGCCCCTCCCCTCCTCCCGGGCCTCTCTCCCACGCCTCTTGCTCATACCTCCACCTCTCCAGTAGCTCTTGCCTCCCTCCAGTGTCTATCTCTCTCTTCTTCTTCTACTTCATATCTTATAACTCACTCGTCCTCGTACGGCCCGCGCTGCCGTCCTTGCCCCTGGATCTTGTATTATTGGATCATCGCCGCCGCGTGTAGTAGTGAGTGTTCTCAGGGACTTTTCTTCACATCTTTGGATCCACAAACATATCAGAGAAAAAACTACTCTACGGCGGCCCCAAAGGTAACGTTGATTCCTCACTACCCCTGCTCCCTATCTGAGTAATATTGAGCATTTTTCTTCTTCTCCCAGATGATGGCTATTTTAGACTCTGCCTGTACTAGTTCTTCTGGAGGAGTGGGACTCCCTTCTCTGCCTCTCTCTGTATAGCACGGTATACTACTGATGAATGGATTTGTTACCTTCAGATAATCTGTTTCCAGACCAGTCTAAAAAATCAACTCGTTTTACATATTCTAGCTGAGGACACGATCTGTTCCGGCTATCAATCTTATAGTTTTTAATTCTGGCTAAATACTGCTGGATATTCCAGGCGCACATTTTTCCCCCGAGGGCGCATACTCCCCTCACCCAAAGGGTCCATGACACCCGACACCTGGGTTTATAATGATAACCTTGCAGGTAGAACAAAAAATACCATCAATAATTTCTCAAGGACTACGAGAATTACATGCAAGAATTCATGTAAAATTGGAACTAAACGATTATTATGTCAAGTTTCCATCTAAAATTTCTTATACCACCGCCAGCGTGACTATATTGGATGGAGTCGTATTGGATTATGTACTGGGATGCGCTCATCATTACAGTTAGCTCGGGTATTAATGTATTTTGAGTTACTCAGGCTTGCTGACCTAGACTATGGTTGAAGCCTACCTTGAGTAGGTGACAGGAGCTGCTCGAGCAATTCTCCTATAATACTAGAGATACAGGCGTGTGCTAAACTCATACTGTAGTCCAATGGGTGTTATTTTCACAGGCGGTGGTCATCTTATTGGTGGTACTGGGGATAGATATGGTTTAATGCAAATGTGAGGCATAAAAATTGTATTGTTTTGTCATGCTCAATTAGAGGAACAAACACCTATTATTATCATCAGACTGCGCTATTCCATTTATACAGTCTAGGCCCAAAGATGAGAGAGTCCCTTCAAACTGAGGGAAAGCCTCTCGCTGGAAACCGCAAAGTGCCATTATAATCTCATGATATTAGGACTGCAAAATAATATACTAATCCCATTAGAATGCATACTCCTGGGTCAGAAAATTCATTAGCGCAGTAGGCGTCCAATCACTGACATGCCATTCATGTGCACAGATTTGTCATGTCAGTCACTCACGGAGAAACGCACCATTAAACAGTTTTTCCCATCGCCGCGTTTGCTATGTACGATTCTCGAAAAACTTTTTTTTGTTTGTCGGCTTTCACAAAATTAGAGTTAACTCTTACTGAAACAACTGTGAGTCTTGTTTGTTATGGCCAGGGGCCACACAGAAGCATACAAACTATTAGGTTCTCATTGGGCGCGATGCCCACTGGTAAACAACATACTATAGCGGGGTGGACAGCGGCCAGTTTGACCATTAATGACCACTCACCACGTCAGCGTCATTTTGCCCCCGGGGACTATCTTCTCCAGGGTTTGGCCCCCAAAAACAATAGGTCTGTTTCCGATTTATCTGGCTGAAAACTAGGTAGGGGGATGGTAACCTTTTTTTAATTTTAGGAAACCACCTCCCAGGAACTGAAAAAAATGTCTTTTTCATAACAATAGTTGTTTTAAACATAGGGAGATGTGGGTCAGGAAAACCTGTTTTCCTGCTTTTATAAGCTGTTTTTGTAAGAAAAAAAATCCAAAAAAAGTAAGATATGGTAAAAAAGAAATCAGGTATGGTCAAACAATTTTTAGGTAGGGGGGGGGGGGGGGGGATAAATCGGAAACACACCTATTTTTTTTGGCCTCCCTTCCAGTGAAAACCAAATGAGTTGTAGTTTGTGAACTTGCCCGGCGAGCATGTGCTAATGTATTTGTCTTTCAATTGATCTTAATTGGTTGATGTCGAGACATGCACTGTAGGCTGTTTGATCTTTACCTGTGGCATGTGAAGGCTTACCAGTGTCTGTTACCCTAGCCTCCCGCGTCCAACATCTGATACGAGTTGTAAACTTGATCAAGTCTAAGTATCTTTAACCCTTTCAGTACATAAAAAATACTTTCCCGCCTGCGCCAGGAATTTGCTCGGGTACGCTTGCCAAGTGGAACGAACGGTGTGGAAACCTGGAACTGAAGTTTCCTGGTGTAAATCCGCCTTATCAAATAACATAATCACAATACATCATGTCCATCTATAGATGTATCATTATCAATTACATAGCGAGCTGAGGAATTGCTAACACACGGTTTTAGGCATTGTATTACCATAACTGAAAGTTACCGTTTAGTCGGATATCTCATTTAGACCACACCCATTGTACCCCACGATCCTATCAGTCCTTTGGCATCGTTCTTTTCATTCCCATGAATTTAGATATATGTATCGTATTTTGGTATAGTTCTAGGAGGCACCCATATGCGGTATGCCTGGATGTACCTAAGTTTTATACATGGGCATTTCTTAAGCAGGAATATTATTGGAACTTTTAAGAGAAAATATTTAATAATTTTGTCAATATCACGGTTTGTTATAAAAAGTTTAAGGAATGGTTACTGATGTTATTCCCAAGGTTGAATTCTTTAAAGATGATGGTATTTCTTAAGTAGAAATAGTATTGGAACTTTTAAGTGAAAATATTTAATAATTTTGTCAATATCAGGGTTTGTTATGAAAAGTTAATGATGACTCGCGGGTTTATTTTTCTTTCCAAATTTTTTTGACTGAACTCCTGCATTCATCCCCAGTTTGCTGACGAAATAAATTCCAGGAATGAAAGTCTTCAGTATTTCTACTGAATTCAGTATTTTTGAAACCTAGAAATCGTCGAATTTCACCACAAATCCATCTCTTTTAACCTAAAAAAAAAATAAATTCCCAAATGTTCAAGAACATTATTCGACTTGCCAGATATCGTCGAAACTTTCAAAGATTAGTATCATCAAAATAACGTTCCCTTTTCCCCTTGTCAGAAATATTCAGTTTTTTTTACCATTTCCGACCCCACTTTCAACCTTGAATAATAAACGGTCGACAATAAATAACCTCGTATTTGCATCTTTAGTGTATGAAAAATTACCATCTGGCAGGAGGTTCTGCTCAAGATTCTGCAGTAGTGAATACTTGCCTGAGTCAAGGCTGCCAAGATGCAGCACATAACAGGTTCCCAACGGCAACAACTGGCCCCCATTTGGTCTTCCCTCTTTTTCCCATCTCAGGTAAAATATAGTAGACTTGGCCCTTATTCTCCTCCTGGGTACTTAGAGGGGTCTAATGTTTCACTCTCCTTCCAGGAAACCATGAAGTCTGAAGCTTATCAGTTCTTATCTCCCGAATTGCTTTAGCTTCCCCCAAGATCTTGATCTTGTTGGGAGTTTTTTTCCTGTTCGTGAGGTCAACAAGGTAAATATAGGAACGCTGTACATTATCATAGTATCTTGGTGGCAATATTTCCTGTCACAAAGAGGATTAAGCAGCATACTTAGGGTTAGGGTTCTTTATTCTTGTATGTTAGCCATAGAAATTATTCAGTGCATCTATTTAATTGTGACGCTCATTTGGAATTTAGATAAGTATACACTTGTGTATAAGTGTTTGAAAAATGTTACTCTATTAGTCTGACTGGGGCATCAGGTAAAAGTTGAATTCCTGATGATGACCGCAATTATTGAACACATGTAACCCCGATCTTTTCGATACAGTCTAAAGCCCTAAGTTGAGAAAGTCCCTTCCAGCGAAGGGAAAGCCTCTCGCCTCAAACCATTAAGACCCCAAAATTGCATTATATTCCCATTAAAACGCCTAGTCATAGGCCAGGAAACCGATTAGCGAAGTAGGCTAACATACCATACTTATCTGATCTGAGGGGTTTGGACCTAGAGTGTAAATATGATTTAGACTTGGATTTGTAATTTGGTATTATGATAAAGACGATTATCGAACACATTAAATCGGTTCTCTTTGATAGAGGTCTTATTGTTCTATGAGCTGACAGGTTAGGCCTACTGATACAAGGGCTTGCTGGAATCTTCTAATCAAGGCCTCAACCCTAGATACAGTCTGGTAAATATAAGCAGTATTTTCTACAATACCCTGTCGCCCGGTGCATCAGAACCTGTAGAACTTGGTGAACGTCTGCATCGCTGTAATTCTTGTTTTTATATCAGGATCAAGTTTTGCACAACCCCCTCTGGTGGCACATTTATAACTGCCTCTTCTCCACCTCTGAGTCATTACAGAAAGAGAATAGGGGATTTGCTTTATTATTAGTTGCATGTGCCACTGCGTATGTCTGTTACAGTGCATGCTGGGATAGATTCTGATAATATCTGAGGTACAAAAATCTAGCAACATTTTTATCGAAAATTGCAAGAATGTTTTCACCAATATCATAGCTTGTAACAGTATGAATGATCTATGAAAACCAAATGCATGATGGGAAAGATACAGACTTGTGTCATGGAAACATGTATAACACATGGATATTGACATTAGAGTATTGATAAATAGTCCATGCTGAACATGACATGTTTTCTATAGATTTTACACTGTACCATTAGTCCCATAATTCCATGCGAATCAAGATCCAAAATGGCGGCAATGCAAATCCCCTATTGCGGAGGTAGGGGTGCTTCCACTGCTGCCATACCTCCCACCGCTCTGCTGCCAAGCCTAAGGTTCCATCATATCCCCCGCCTTCACCTGACCTCTACAATACAACCTTTACCAGTCTGTATTATAGCAGAATTGTGTTTAATATTGTGATATTAAACATGTAGAATTTGAGTGCATCTTTTGTCTCATTTCATAGCGCCATTTTGACCCTGGGTAAGACCATAAAGTGTCTTTCTGTCTCTTTCTCTCTCCCTTCTTCTCTATCTCTATTTCCTGGGTAAGATACTAAACTGCCTCCCTCTCAGCTCTCCCGCCCTTGATAGAACCTTCAATGTGTTGATAAGGGCGTAAAGCAACCAATCTCTCTCACTCACTCACTCACTCTCTCACTCACTCACTCACTCACTCACTCACTCACTCACCCTCTCACCCATAGCGCCATTATTTTAACAAATGGCCATCGATTGGGGGCGAACTATGGCTAGATGTACTGGCTCATTACTGAAGGGGTGGGGAGTGGTGTGTGAGAGGTGAGATAGTAGTGAGGTGTGACCGATACTGAAGGCATCCCAATCATCACAATATTTATAAGCGTGGAATCTCAGCTGTGAGTTGCTGGTGTAACAGATATGACCCAGTCACTTCTTCCTATGGGTTAAAAGGCTGCCAGGGGTGATAGATATTCAAGGTTTTTTTTCCAAATCACTGACTACCCTCTGCGAAACCGAAACTTTGTGGCTATTTTTTGTATATTTGGTTAATGTTAGGAAAGTTAAGTTTAGACATTGAATGCTTTTCACGAATCTTTCATTTTTGAGGCGCTGGGATAGGTCTAGGCTTGCCTCTTTATGCTAATATGACTACTGACATGTTAATACAAATATCGAATATTAATAATCATATTATATTATAGAAACAGACGTTATGGTGTCTTCCTGATACTACTGACTATCATCATCATCATCATTTTGTCATAACTAACTATTCATGACTTATTTTTATTATTGTTAACAAACTCTGTATTCCTGAAGTGATTTAAAATCCATTAGAATAACATAATTTAAGACAAAACATAATGAGAAAGAAATTGTGAATTTCTGATTCATCAATAATGTATAAATCTATAATTATAAATGTACGCAAGAACCAAACGAAAAGGACTAGATATTGTATTATGATGTATTATTATTAACAACAACAACAACAACAAAAATGTACAAAATAGGTAGTGTCACAGGTTACTGAGGAAAATATGGAGAAATCCAGGAGATGTACCTGTATGAAAAGTATAAATAAAAACTTATTCAAATCTAATAAATTAATATATGCAATGAGTATTACGTAATCGTGCAAGAGCTAATATTATGCATGAAATGTGCGTGACAATAGCTCGTTGATGATGGTCAGTTTACCTATATGTCAGACGCTGCCTGCGGCTTGCACGAGTGATCATTTTCTCATCGGAACATTCTACATAGTGACTCAGGCCAATTCAGCAAAAGGGTTTTTGTTTGTTTTCCACGGTGGGGTCGTGTAAGAACTGGCAATCCATCATCGTCACGCTTCTCACATGAACCACAGGTAACAAATTTACCATCACTTGGGAATTTTTTAAAAAATGCGATATTTAAAAAGCCGACGTCTCCTCCAAACAAGCATTGGAAGTCTTTGAACTGTGTTTCAAGGCTCTTCCGACATTGGTTAAAACCACAGGTAACACATTCCCCGTTACTTGGGAATTAAAAAATGCGATATTAAATAGACCGGCATCTGCCACAAACAAGCATTTGAAGTCTCTGAACTGAGTTTTAAGGCTAGCAGCGGCTCTTCTGACATTCATTAAATCCTTAATTGATTATAGAAAATGGCTGGAAAACTATTTACACAGTTTGAAACCCATTTTATGTGGTAAAAATAAACATGAACAAAATGGTGAAGTAAATGTATATAGCTGCTGTGTGACTTAGTTCCTGAGTTGCTCTATGTAGATGAGATGCTCGGGTGTCAGGTGTGCGGTCTGCTCAATCCTACCTAACTCTTAACTCACACTCAAACATCAGAACTCATCAAAATAACTTGCACCGCCTCCACGTTACCTCGCCTACAAGGTGTGTGTACTGCCCTTAGCGTTTTATTATGGGTCTGATTTTCAGAAAATGTACAATTGGCAGCTGAACACATTTAGTAAATTCAGCTAAATTAGGCTGCAATTTGGTCAATACTAGGTAAATTTGGGAATATTCGGCATTACATTAATTCTAGCAATCTGTTTGGTTAGGTTGAACTGTATTTTGAACTTTATTTTCCTCTGAAATCTGGGTCATTTGAGAGGATTGGTGAAGTTGAATTGTACATTTTCTGAAAATCTGACCCATGTGCGCTGTATAGCTGCTTTGAATTTTATGGCTTCAGGCACACAGTGATAAGAAAATGGAAAATAAAAGCTATTGCTGCCCGAATGGGTATCGGTCGATGTTTGTTGAAGTAGTTCCTTCCCCCCGAGCACTTAGGAGGCTCTCCAACTTAGTCAAGTTGATGTTGAAAGTTGCCAAAGTTGCTTACTTGCTGCAAAGTTGCTTACCAGCAAGTGGCTAAGGAGAATATTTCAAAAGTTGAAATCCTCAGATATTCAGTCTAGGCCCAAAGATGAGAGAGTACCTTCAAACTGAGGGAAAGCCTCTCGCCTCTCGCCTCTCGCCTCTCGCCTCTCGCCTCTAACTGCAAAGTGCCATTATAATTCATTATAATCCCATTATAATGCCTCGGCCTAGCAAAGTAGGCGTCCAATCTCTGCCGTACGATTCTTATCTGATGTGAGGCCTAGACTGGATATTGTAGAGTATTGACTAGCCTGTTTAATCTGAGAGCTAGTCATGTTTAGGTCATTGGAAGTGCGCATGAATTTATTCTTTTAAATAATGTTATTTGGGCTCAATTTAGACTGACATCTATATTCTCATGAGAACCAAGAATGTATGAATCTGTTTTGAATGCTTAGATGGGCTATGTGACACCTGTGTTTTGTATGCGCAGAGCTATATATATATGTACAGCTCTGGTATGCGTTAGAAAGATTTCTTTCATTTTCGTAGGGAACTACTAATTAATGTCATTAACTATTTAGTGTAAGGTGCTTTATGGGATTTGTGGGGTCTAATCAATCCCTACCCATGATACTATTGTAATTAGTTAATAAATCAAAATTGTGATTAAATGGTCGCATTACTCCATAATTTTCAAAACACAAATCGAAATGTAAACTCATTACGTTTAAATAGATTGACCTTCACAGTCTAGACCCAAAGATGAGAGAATCCCTTCAAACGAAGGGAAAGCCTCTCGCCTCAAACCACAAAGTACCTTTATAATTCCATTAAGACCGCAACATGTCATTAGGGCTTCAAATCGATTAGCAAAGTAGGGGTCCAATCACTGACATACCATTCATATCTGAGTGTTTATTCCATCAGTATAAAGGTGCAGGAGAATGACTGCCTCTATATTATTTATTGCACCTTGTAGTGCTCCAAGTGAGAAGCTCTGTGATGTAGGTCAGTATATAATAGCTCTAGTGGTAGTAGTACGGGGCCGTATTTGTGTGTGTGTAATATCACATGAACAAACAGGTAAACATTAAACATGCAGGCCGTTTATAGGCTTAGCTGCCTTCTTCAGTCTAGGTCCAAAGATGGGAGAGTCCCTTCAAATGAAGGGAAAGCGAAGTGAAGTAGGCAGACATACCATTCTTATCTGATCTGAGGGTTTGGACCTAGAATGTCTTTCAAGAAACAGCTGTTTGTCAATTTGTCATGATGCTATAGATCATGTTATATTCAACTCAGTCTAGGCCCAAAATTGAGAGAGGTCCTTCAAACGAAGGGAAAGTCTCCCGCCTCAAACCGCAAAGTGTCATTATAATTCTATTTAGACAGCAAAATATCATTATATACCCATTAAAATGCCGCGCCCTAGGCCAGAAAACCTATTAGCGAAGTCGCCTGACATACCATTCTTATCTGATCTGAGGGTTTGGACCTAGAGTAAACTTGCCAAATCAGTCTAGGCCCAAAGATGAGAGAGGTTCTTCAAACGGAGGGAAAGCCTCTCGCCCCAAACTGCAAAATGTCGTTATAATCCCATTAGAACGCCTAGTCCTAGGCCAGAAAACCGATTAGCGAAGTAGGAGCCCAATCACTGACATACCCTTCCTATCTGATCTGAGGCTTTGGGCCTGGACTGAAGTATGATTACTATGATATTACCATTACCAAAGACTTTTTTAACAAACCTGTATTATTTGTGGAATGTAATTTTCCTTAACACATTCATTTAGAGCTCGCTGCTCCTGATGACTTGGTCCTGGCAAAGATCTATTCTATGGGAATGCACACTGAGACTAAACAAAACTAATGACCGGAGAAAACTAGCGCCTTTTGTTTGGGTATGATTATACGCCCAGGCCAAGAGCTGGATGCAAATGATAGCACGATGTTTAATCACATGGCATCTACCTTATGTTGCTTAATTAACGTCTTCTTCATAATATTGATATAGGCCAAACAAAAATAAGGTGTGGTCCTGAGGAGAGACCTTAAAGTGCCTTTCTGTCTCTTTTTCTCTTGTCTCTCTCTCCCTTCTTCTCTTTCTCTATTTCCTGGGTATGATCATAAACTGCCTCCCTCTCAGCTCTCCCACCCTTGATATAACCTTCAATGTGTTGATAAGGGCGTAAGATATGTACACTTTAAGAGTTTTCGGGTTAGGAAGATTTCTTTTCCTAACAAATAAGGGAAGGTCCCAAAAACTTTTAGGTGTGGTAAGTTTTTCTTAGTAAGGCCACCGTAAATTAGAAACACACCTATAGCTATTTTTTTTTTATTTATTTATTTTTTTTTTTGGGGGGGGGGGGGGGGCTAAGGCAAGACTATTTAATTACCAAGAGGTGATTGAGTCACGTAATCACTCAGTGAGTTGCTATAACTCCTTCCATCTCCCAGCTCTGATCGCTGTAGAGTCACTGTGACTAGGTATTAAGGAAGTCGGTACGTCACATATTTCAGCCACCTTGAACGCGCGCTGGGAACGCGCAAACTATGCCATGTGTAAACACTGCCTTCTCTGGAACCGATCCCTATTGCGTCTACGTTTGGTTTATTTGATAGGAGATACCTCCCAGAGGGAACTTCCCTCTTCTAATGAAGGTTAGGTAGCTGATCAACTCGTTAAGTAATAGGAGTGGGATCTAATGAAGGCTAGGTAGCTGATCAACTCGTTAAGTAATAGGAGTGGGATCTAATGAAGGCTAGGTAGCTGATCAACTCGTTAAGTAATAGGAGTGGGATCTACTAAAGATTTAGAACTACAAGTGTATTCCTGAAGTTTTCTACAAGTGTTATTTACTATTTTCTACAACCCCCGAACACCGCCCCCGCCCCCTCCCCCACCCCATTGTAAAGAATTGGATTCTTTTGGGTCATTTATTAGATCAGTTTTAGCTGAAATGTTTATGTAATTTGATTTACTGACCAAGTGTCCCTATCTCATCCTAGTACTAGGCTATGTATAATCTGAACAACCAACATCAACTCCCTCTGACTTATTCATTAATTTAGTGCCTGAAATACTGGGTGATTCTGCACTATTTTACACCATTGCTGCAGTGCGAGGATGGCCACATGGACAGCCCCTAGCCCCCGTCCGCTCTGGTTGATCCTCCCAGGCTCAGGTTGCCCTGCACCGCGCACCGCACGTGCCACGCGGAGGTGAGTTACTCGCTATGCGTTCACCCAGCGTGTGTGTGCGCTCACATGGGAGCATTATTTGCCAGATTTGATGTGCGATAAACACGCGCCAGTGGGCATTTATTGGGTACACTCTGGGCTACTACTACTTGTACGACCTTGTACTCGCCCGGTTAACGTTGGTTTGCTCTTGTTGGTGGTGGAGTCGTGCACTTACTCATGTAGAAATGTGTGACGTATTATTGCCCTTTTATACGTGGGTGGGTTGAGAGGCAAACTATGGGAGGAAAGAATGTATTAAGTATTGGTTTTGTCCTCCTACCCAGTCTAGGCCCAAAGATGGGAGAGTTCCTTTAAACGGAGGGAAAGCCTCTCGCCTCAAACCGTAAAGTGCCATTATAATTCCATTGATACCGCAACATTTCATTATAATCCAATTAGAATACCTAGTCCTAGGCCTGGAAACTGATTAGCCTATCACTGACATACCATTCTTATCTGATCTCAGGGTTTGGGCCTAGACTAGGATTGTTTGAGGTATTGCCCTTTTATACGTGGGTTCATTTAGAGGCAAACTATTGGTGGCCAAAATTCTTTTGTCCCTTCTACACCCCACTCCCCCATCAAATACAAATACAAACAATATTATTTCCTCTCTTTACCCGCTTGATTACTATGTGGGCTAATGTTTGTGTTTCAAAGTAATGAACGAAGATGTAAAAGTAAAGAAACTGTTCGGGTGCATTAGCGTTCCATCAACTCTTGTGTGCCCATGTGGGTGTGCCAAAACAGAAATTAACCATAATCAGAGGTTAAGGTTAAAAGATGAACGTCCTGCGGCTATTGGATGATAAATCATACTCTGCCTACGTCACGTACACGCACTCAGCGTCCCGTCACGTACTGGAGGACATGGGTCAGATTTTCAGAAAATGTACATTTGGCAGCTCTACTCATTTAGGAAATTCTCCTAAATTAGGCTGCAAAATGAAGAATACTGGGTATATCTGAGTATATTTGGTATCACATTGATTTAAAGTATCAGTTCTGTTATGTTAAACTGCATTTTGAAGCACATTTTTGTCTTACATGTGGGTTATTTGAGAGGATTGGTGAAGGCGAATTGTACATGTTCTGAAAATCTGACCCACATTCTGCTGTGGACTTAGCACAACCTGTTAACAAGTGATCATACTTAACTCTATATTAAATGGTTGGCTTTAATCCAGATCAATTGTTGATCGCTATTTTTTAAGGTTATGAATTATATATTATAACAGTCCCATTCCCATGTCATGGACCTTCGATTACATAGCTAACGTTTGTATTCAAATATTTCTATTCCAGCGATACAATATGTAATATATTACACTATTGTCAGTGGTAGCTGTACATCTAGATATAATTAAATTTGTCGATGAAGTATAAAGTAAAATATAAAGCGATTTAATCAATCATTACCCATTATTAATTGTAGCTATTATCAGAGGAAGTAAAGTAAAAACAACGTACCGAAACAAAAAAGTTCTGACGTACAAAGCCGGCGTCTACTACTCTAAATCTTCATATTCCAAGTATTTGATCGAATAAAGCTAATCAAGAATAACATATAATCAAAGAAAATCAAGAATGTCCTCTAGCAGGCACAGTAAACAATAAATATCAACAAGAGATTACTAAATAAAGCTACTAGGGGCCCAGGCTAAACTAGCTTTTCCAGGTGGGAAAGTCACCTGACCTGAGATTAAGCCTCTGGCTTGTCTAGCCTAACATTATGAAAAAATGGCCTTATGAATCCTACACGATTCCAATATAATATTTCCAATTCCATAATTACAAATCATTTCATTACACAAGGGCTTCAACATGGCCTTAAACCAATTACTCTTTATCCTGTTTTAAACCATTTATTTTTCTATTTGTTTTGTTTATAGTGGGATACAAGTAGGGCTCCTAGGAGGAACGCAAGTTAAGTTCCTCCTAAGAAGCGTGACATTTCTTTATTTACTGCATAAAATGCTAGTACACTATTTAGCCTGTTCAGAGCTTTGTAAGTGCCCGATGTTAATACTCTGCTTCTATGAATAGAAAGTGTCCTCCTGAAACAGGGTTAATTTACCTCCTACAGCGGTAATGATAGGTTTAGGGTGTAATCTAAATAAACTCCTGGAAATAGGTGGCTAATACATCTTCTCTTATTTTGATAGGTCCGCGTGATTAGGATTTCTGTGATAGGGGCAATTTATAGATTCTCTTTTCGTGACTGATTTGAGCTTATATCGTAGGGACTCCTTTAAATTAGTACGTTTTATTTATGTGACGAAGTATTTAATTATTTGATATCTCGTAGGCAAGACACGAGCTCGATTATTACTTAATATTCAAACTCGTGACACAGTCAGGTTCAGAAGGCAGTTTTGGACCCCTAAGTTTTAGGGGTCATTAACACTTTTAGCCTTAGTCTTAGCCTTGTGGTTAAGCTTATCGTTGGATGTGGAATCGAGGAATGTGACCGTCTGGACCTGACTGGATAGGTATTATGAGGTGTCTGTAAATGAATATGTCATTTTGTCGTTGATATTGATACATAATGTGGAAATACTTATGGTAATCGTAAATGGTGTATTAACATACATACTATTTGTGTAATCAGTGCTTTACAAAAGTACTAGAATTGAGGAATTAGTGGTTGGTGTTGAGTATGATGATAATAAATCAAGTTCAGTTTGTAGTTTGGAAAGGCGACGCTAGAATTACATTGTGGACAAGCGTGTTTCTGTAATCAATTGTTTAAATGTGTTGGTCTGAATGTGAAATAATAATAATACAAATCTTGCTTTGCAAATAAGGAAAAACTGTCTCGTTAACCCTTAGTTCCCACCTGGCTCCCAATACCTGCGTGTACATGGTAGCTTGAGCCTGAGGTCCACCTCCGCTACACCTATGGGTCAGATTTTCAGAAAATGTACAATTCTTCTACACCAATCCTCTCAAATAACCCAAACTTTAGACGAAAATAAAGTTCAAAATTCATTCAACCTAACCAGACATCAATGCAACACCGAATATACTCGAATTTACCTAGTATTGACCAAATTGCAGCAGAATTGACTAAATGTGTACAGCTGCCAATTGTACATTTTCTGAAAATCTGACACCTATGCCACATACCCGACATCGTGGCGAGCAGATATGAGCAAGTCTGGAGTTAGTGTCAAAGATAGTTATATATATGAAGCCTCACCTCACCGGCGGCCGAGATTATGTAAACACTGATAGTTTTACTGTCCGATATGTGAGTTATGTGTGATGTAAACAGTCTACCTGGCGTGGGGCCCATATCTTCCTTCTTCTACCCCCTCCCACCCGCTAGTACCCTTACCCCCTTATCCCCCCCCCCCCCCCACACACCCAACCTCCTCCTGTGTCTGCTCAGGCCAAAAAACAAATAGGTGTGTTTCCGATTTACCCCCCGTACCTAGAAAAACCTCGCCTCTTCCAACATATTTTTTTACCGTGCCTGATTTTTTTTGTTACTTTGCAAAACATGCTAATAAAAACAGGAAAATTCCTAACCAGGTAATAATGATATTGGCCTGAAATGAAATGTAAACAAAACCATTTTCCTTGTTTTAAACAACTATTGTTATAAAATTAAAGTTCTTTAATATCAACTCAAAGTTCCTGGAATAAGCCACGCCCCCCTCTCCTCCCTACCTAGATTTCAGCCTGATCCACTCTACTAGGCACAAACCCTCAGATCAGATGAAAATGGTATGTCAGCCTACCTCACTAATCGGTTTCTTGTCCTAGAACTCGGTGTTTTAATATGAATATATAGTGACATTCTGCGGTCTTAATGGAATTATAATGACTTTTTGTGGTTTGAGGCGAGAGGCTTTCCCTCCATTTGAAGGGACTCTCTCATCTTTGGGCCTAGACTGGATAAATCGGAGACACACCTATTTGTTGTTGGCCTTGACACTGTGGCCCATGTTTACCTCTACCTCCAGGGTCGCCCACAAACCTCCTCCTGTGTATTTCAGCTTGTTACGGAGGAGGCTGAGTCTCCCCCCCCCCGCCCACCCTAGGTGGGTCAACACTACTACTACTGAGTGGTATATTAGTGCGGGATCAGTGCATTTATGCTCCATGGTGTAATCCATTTGTAAGCGATGCACCTGCAGCCATTCTCTTGTTGGTTTGGTATGCCTTGCTTGATTCCCCAGTCTAGGTCCAAAGATGAGAGAGTCCCTTCAAAGGAAGGGAAAGCCTCTCGCCTCAAACCGCTAAGTGCCATTATAATTCTATTAAGATCGCAACATATCATAATATTCCCATTAAAACGCCGAGTCTTGGGCAAGGAAAACGATTAGCGAAGTAGGCTGACAATCACATACCATTTTTATCTGATCTGAGGGTTTGGGCCTAGAGTGTCCCTGCTTTTCAGCTGTGCCCAATTTTCTAACAGTTTTTAGTCCCCGTTCACATCTGCTACAAAAGCTATACAATGATTTCAAGTCCGAGAACTTATCAAATGAACTTTTTATATTGGGTTAACAACATGTAAAGTGGCATGGAGTTATGACTTAATTGATCAGTCCTGTGGTGTGCTCCCCCTGCCCCTCTCCCCTGCCCCTCTCCCCTGCCCCTAACATTGGTTATATAGTTTGAATTCGGTAATCATACAGTCAGGTTCAGAAGGTAGTTTTGGACCGTCACCCCTAAGTTTTAGGGGTCACTAACTCTTTTAGCCTTAGTCTTAGCCTTGTGGTTAAGGTTATCGCTGGATGTGGAATCGAGGAATGCGGCCGTCTGGACCTGACTGCATCTTAATTCCAATTATTCCAATTACCTCAGAGTTAAAGAACTTCTGAGGGGAAACCGACTTCCAAACTTCGAAAGCAGATAAATGTGATTGCAATTTGTCGAAACATGAAGGCCTTCACTAACTAAAGCCGTTCCATGTTCCACAAGGTGAAAGGCGCTTTCCTAAACTATTCCTTTGAACTAAAAATGCTTTTAAAACTGGTATTTTGATCACGATACCAGCATCCGATGCCTCACCCATGGGGGTGGCGGTGAGGGAGAGGTGTTATCTTATCTCGTTATCGTTTCCTCATAGCTTTACCTGATGATCGTCAGTTAGGGGTGCATTTAGAGGGAAAGGGAATACTGTAGCTAGCTATCTCTCGGGGGTGAATAGGGGACTTGCATGTGCCACTGCGCATGTCTGCTATACTGCATCATGGGATGGATTCTGATGAAATCTGACATACAAATATTTGGCAAGAGTTTTATCGAAAATAGCAAGAATGTTTTCACCAATATCAGAGTTTGTATGAATGAGCTATGAAAACAAAATGTATGATGGGAACGATGGAGACTTGTGCTATGGAAACTTATATAACAGATGGATATTGACATTAGAGCATTGATAAATAGTCCATAATGAATATAACATGTATTCTATAGATTTTACACTGTACCATTAGTCCCATAATTCCATGCGAATCTAGATTCAAAATGGCGGCTTTGCAAATCCCCTATTACTCCCGCTAGACGTACACCCTTTGAATTTTTCCGCCATGAGAAATGGAAATTCCATAGAGAATCCCTGCAGGGGCAAAATGTGGGATAGGTATGTTTGGGTACGTTTTTGACTGATGTAATTCTGGTAAGTCAATCCTAAAGTATCTGGATTTCACGCTCCTGATTTGTGCATAAGTATGGAATGATCCATCTTTAGGTTTGTCGTTTGAAGGATGGTGCAAGCTTATGAAGCCAGATGGGTTTGTCATATGGGGGAGGGGAGGGGGCAATATGTGATGTGTGACAGGAAAATGAGTCACAAGTCGAAAAAAACGGATTAAAAAATGGAGATATCATCATATTTGAAAAGATGAGATCAAGCTGATTCTAATGATAGTACACATTAGTACAGCTAATACGTACTTCTATATTTTAAGTTTGATATTTTTATTTTTTTTGAAAAAAGTTTGCAATATTTTAGGGTGGATGATTACCAGTAAAGTAGCTACATATACTCTGGGATAAACTTTGAAATAGATGGATATATTTAATACACTGTCTTGACATTTTGTACACATATTCATGACACTTCAAGGACTAGACACCCTTAAAGATGAAACCAATCAACCAAAGATATCATTTGAATACATGACTTGGAAAAATATCAATTAGTTCACACTATACCTGATATCTAGAGCCCGGTGAAGAGGTCATTTTAGAATTGTCGAATTAAAATTGTTGAACAGAGCTAACCCTTAAACAATATTAGATACAAAATATTAATATATATATACTCATTTTTGATGATATCTAGCATTATAACTTTAAAATCCTGCCACTGCCAGGTATTCAAGGGGTACGTATTGATAACTACTCAAATGTATATTTGGCTTTGGTGGATTATTTAGATCAAGATTAAGAGCAATAACGATCTTCACCTTTCCTGGGATATATCTTATACCATCTTGAAACGTATCTTGCTTATTGAATAATAACAATGATATGGTCTTGCTCTCAGTGGTTTTAAATGATGTTAGTCTCACCCCTCATCCTATCATCGTAGTTCTCTCCTAGTTCCTTCTCTTAACTAGTCTCTTTCTATTTGTGTTGTTACATGCATAAACATGTCACAGTTTATCGAACCAAAAGGTAATAGCCACTCAACCAGATTTAACCGTTCAAATGGTTAAAACTGAGGCTCATTTCCTACCAATTATACACATGTCACTGTACTCTGCAAGAATAGATTGTATATTGTCATATTATTTTGTGTATCGATTAATAAACGTTTCAAATAAAAAATAGTTTGAATTAAAATCCAGAAATCCATGATCTGTTGATGAAGGTTAAACTAGAGATGTGCCGTACAAGCTGGCCTCCCCGCCTCCACCATCCACGTCCACCTCCAGGAGCTTTGGCACAGTTTGTCCTGTCGCTCTACTCGTGCAACAGCATGTGGGTCAGGTTTTCAGAAAATGTACAATTCACCTTCACCAATCTTCTCAAATAACCCAAATTTCAGACGAAAATAAAGTTCAGATTACAGTTCAACCTGACCAAACAGATTGCTAGAATTAATGTAATTTCGAATATTCTCAAATTTACCCATTCTTGACCAAATTTCAGCTTAATTTAGCAGTATTTACTAAATGTGTACACCTGCCAATTGTACATTTTCTGAAAATCTGACCCTTGTGTTGGTGGATGGAAAACAACTGTACCGCTCCTCCCGTCTTCTCCTCCTCCTCCTCCTCCTTAGTTACTACACCTGGATGCGCATTCTACCATTACCATTGTTAACCCAGATTGTCTATAGGAAGAGTGGTCTAATGGAGGGCGATGGCCACCGTTTGCTAGATGCTCTCACCTTCATGCCAATACCTTTAGACTGAGTGTGTCTAATGCCTCGGGTTACATACCCTGGTTCAAAGTCTTGGCTCAAAGATGAGAGAGTTCCTTCAAACTGAGGGAAAGCCTCTCGCTACAAACCACAAAGTGCCATTATAATCCTATTAGGAAATGTCATTATAATCCGATTAGGATGCCTACTCCTGAACCAGGAAAGCCATTAGCGCAGTAGGCGTCAAATCACTGGCATGCCATTCTTTTCTGATCTGAGAGGTTTGAGCCTAGGCTGGATTCTTAAAATGGGAAGCAACCAACTTGGTGATGGAAGTGTGAAAAATACCGCGGTTTTTATTTTTCTCACTCGCCTCGTGCGTGCAGTGAGGATCCCACATGATCAGAGGCCAGCGGTTGTTTGATCCTGCAAGACCTGCTTATTACTCCTCCCTCTGGTCTTTTCCCCTTATATCACTTCACAATTTGTCAGTGCCATGCCTCCTCCCTCACTACATTCCAGCCTGGAACACACTCAGCTTTACATTCAACCTATCCCTTCATATTTCCAGCAATAACTTTACCTAATTACAGGAAATTCCTAGGCAGTCTAGGCCCAAAGACGAGAGAGTCCCTCCAAACGGAGGGAAAGCCTCTCGCCTCAAACAGCAAAGTGCCATTATGATTCCATTAAGACCGCAAAATGTCATTATAATCCCATTAGAACGCCTAGTCCTAGGCCAGGAAACCGATTAGCGAAGTAGGCGTCCAATCACTGACAGACCATTCTTATCTGATCTGAGGGTTTGGGACTGGACTGAGAGGCACTGATATTGACATGGATAGCATCGGTGTCAGAAGGATTTTAAAACCTTCCTAGATGGAGAAGCCCTGGTATAACCCAGTGTGATTCAATAAAAGGCAAACAACAACTATAGCAAGGCCTACTCATTGCTCATATGAGTCAGATTTTCAGAAAATGTACAATTGGCAGCTGTACTCATTTAGTAAATGCTGCTAAATTAGGCTTAAATGTGGTCAATACTAGGTAAATTCGAGTATATTCGGCATTGCATTGATTCTAGCAATCTGTTTGGTTAGGTTTAACTGTATTTTGAACTTGATTTTCGTCTGAACTTTGGGTTATTTCAGAAGATTGGTGAAGTTAGTTTTACATTTTCTGAAAATCTGACCCATATATCAAAGCAACCTGAGCCCATAGAGCAGCAGTGCTATATCACAGCCCTCAGCCCCAGTGAGTGCCTCCTCAGTATTACACAGTTGCTAGCATTTGTCTACACTTGGTTGATGACCTACATGTATAGTTCTTACCTGGCGGCCAGGTTTACTCCTGAGGAGGAGGCATCACCAGGAGTGATACCTGTACTGCTGCACCCTCTGTACGTCCATGAAATGCATCATAGTGGTGCCAGGTGGTGGTATAACAGGCGTCCCTCCTCAAAGCGTACCATTCAAACTTACAGAGTGAACCTCTTTTAATGAGTGGTTGGTATTGGTATAATGGTTTATGCATAATTATCTGTCTGCAGTAAAGGATGACTGGAAATGACAGTTTCTGTATTTTGTATTCTGCTGTCTGTCATTCCTTTAATATGTATATCATTCATTGCATAGTGTACCCTAGTCTAGGCCCAAAGTTGAGAGAGTCCCTTCAAACTGAGGGAAAGCCTCTCGCCTCAAACCACAAAGTGCCATCATAATTCCATTAAGACTGCAAAATGTCATTATAATCCCTAGGCAAAGAAACCGATTAGCGAAGCAGGCGTCCAATCACTGACATACCATTCTTATCTGATCTGAGGGTTTTCGACATAGGCTGTACATTTTAGACGTTATTTTCATCCCCCGAACTAATCAAGTTTCTCCATAGACATTTAATGTGCTCTAATCTCCTATACACCATTGAGGGTGCAGGGAAAAGAGATTGTACATAAATATCACCGCAAGAACTTGGCATCAAGTGGGAAAACATCATCCAGCCGGGGCAGGTATTTGGTGGGTATAGAGGGCCACCTGTTGTAATGTGGGCTGGCAATGTAAAGGGAATGGTTTTATAAGTAACTAGATGAGGGGGAAATCGCCAGAAAATGTACAATTCATCTTCACCAAATTGTAGCAGAATTTAGCAGAATTTGCTAAATGTGTACAGCTGCTAGTTGTACAATTTCTGAAAATCTGACCCATGAGCTCTAAGAGTTGAGCTGACGGATGGCCCTTACCTGCCTCACCTGTCTAATATATGTCAGAGCTAGGCACATGTCTTATTACTGAATGTGTTCGGGCAATCGTCATAACTAATTTCATCTCTGTTATTCTCTCCCTTAGCCATGTTTTTGTTTTCTACCTCAGATTCTGTTTCGTATCATGTACTTTTGGCATTGTACAGGTCAATGTAATCAGAAACTGATATCGTACTATACGCCGTTACCATAGTGATTATTGATGACAAATGAATATTTATTAAACTGAATATTAGCCACTACCAGTCATTGAGGGAAGAGGTGTTGTTTATTGCTCTGACATTGTAAGGAAACTAGAGACGACTTGAAATCCTCCCACAAAGCTGGAGAAATGTCTTCTCATATGAAATAAAGATCGATTAATAAAACCGTTTAAATACAAAAGAAATACAATGCGGAACGTCCTAAACCTAGGCAGTATTCATAGAAGTAATTATTAGTCATAGACTGATAGTGCCTTTACACGAGACTTCTCCCAGTCAAACTGATTCTTGATTAATGGGTGAAATATGGCCGTGGAAAAAATGGTCATGTTGGAAGGAATATTGAAACACCTGGAAAAACTAGTTGTGTATGTACTTCCAACTGATGATCAGTGAACACGTGTTGAGTAATGTGCTGCCCCAGTCCCGTGCTGTCCCAGTCCCGTGCTGCCCCAGTCCTGTGCCTTTATAAGTTTATTGTAGGCTTCACCAACGGTAGAACATATGTGATGTGTTATCGAGAAATGAGTCACAAGTTGCATAATTGATATTATTCAAACTGTTTTATTCACAAGATGTATTTGTATGAATATTTTCATTTTTGGGTCGCTGAATGCCTTACGTCGTATGAATACATGTTCTAAATTTCAAGACTGAAATATATATATGCATTTCTAAGGTCATCGAAAAGAGTATCAGAAATATGGCAAACATGATTTTCAAAACTAAAAGTATCAAACTTAAGATATAGAAATAATGTCCTAATGTTTACTATCATTTTAATCTTTAACGTTTTAGAATCACACTTCCAACCGTCTATTGTTGCAATACAGCGGAACCTCTCTATTGGGACCACCCTTGGGACTGAACGATTTGTCGTCTCATAGCGAGGTGGTCTCTTTAGATGGGGTAATCTAATAAGAGGAAAGCAATTTGGGACAGAGAGAAACTGGTCTTAATAGAGGGGTGGTCTCTATTGGAAGGTAGTCTTTATGCGAGGTTCCACTGTATTTGCATGCGTTCATTCATTCACTGAAGATAAAACATAACGTATTATCTCTGCCACACATTCTAATACTCCTTCAGTTCTGCTTTGGATCCTGGAAAAAAAAAGCTGTACACGTTTTCTAACCTTAGTATTTGTTCTAACACAAGAACTGGGGACACTTGAAGCAGCTCCAAGCAGCTGTAAGCATTCGATATGTATTTCCCGGTAAAAATATTCTCAAGGAAAGTGTCTAGGTTCTTCTTTTACTATGGAACCTCAACAATGACAATCAACAAGGCAGGCAACATAATAAAACAATGGCGGCCTCCCAGCGTCCTTGAGTACACAGGTTTATTGGGTTACCCCGGTGCCATTGCAAGGTACATGGGTCAGATTTTCAGAAAATGTACAATTCACCTTCACCAATCTTCTGAAATAACCCAAATTTCAGACGAAAATAAAGTTCAAAATACAGTTCAACCTAAGCAAACAGATTGCTAGAATCAATGCAATGCTGAATATACTCGAATTTACCTATTATTGACCAAATTGCAGCGTAATTTAGCAGAATTTACTAAATGTGTACAGCTGCTAATTGTACATTTTCTGAAAATCTGACCCACATACTACTCGAGGTTACTTGGTTGTCACATAGTATACATAACAGGCCACTTAGTTTTTTTCTTTAGCATCTCTGTGGGTTTCTATGTCTGATATTCCCAGACTTGTTATTCTCTAATTTACATGGGGTTGTCTCAGGGACTGTTCATAATTAACCACTGGGGGAAGAATTTGCAAAATTGTATGACCTGCCCCGCCCCGTCCTTAAAGTCTTGTGCAAAATTTCTTGACCCCTCCCCCCCCCCCTTGAACATTTTTGCAAAATTTCTTGACGCCCCCCCCAACATCATTGTAGTTCTGAGTCTCCAAAAAAAGATGGCCCCTCCACACTTTTAGAGTGCGCAAAAAAGGTGGTCCCCTCCCCCTTTAGAGTCTGCACACAAAAGTTGCCCCTCTGGAAATCCCCCCCCCCCCCCCGTGGTTAAAAATGAAGTCCCTAAATATCAGAAAGTTTGCTCTGTTCTACTGCGGCGACTACGTTCTGTTAAGTTTTTCTTATCTCGAAGGTTGGGTGCTTTTCTAGTGTTTTGAATAACGTTCATATTTTAGCTGCGTTTAAAATACTAGACTGACTGTGTACACTGATCTAGGTGGAGAGATTCTCATGTGTTCTTGTTTGGGATTTGACATTTTGTCGAGGCACATGTTTACCATACATCTATTTTCTCCCCTGCTATGGTTCTCAGCCATCTCTAGATCACTTGTGTGTGTTTAACTCATCGCTTCTCTTCATGCTTATCAATATAGAGCCCCCATTCCTTCACCATTCCTTCGCCATTTGTGATGACAAGAACCAAATATTCACATTGATTCAATGAGGTTTAGGGGGACTAGTTTTGTTTATTCTGGAAAAACTTTTAATGGGTTTTATGTTACGCTTTAGCTCATCCCGGGCTTTCCAATCCATGAATACAAAATTCACAATCTTATAATGCATAGCAAGACATGACAGTCTACCTCCTATATCTATAGTGGGGTTCAGCAAGTCTATCCTATACGTAAACGTAAACGTATCCGTATCTCTGATATACAAACATACGTTAAAGGAAGAAAGAGGTTCATTCAGCAAAACATGGTGGGAAAAGCGTAAAGTAACTAGTCTAATGAAGCAACATATTTCATCTTACATTTTATTCTTTATACATAAAAACGCCACGTAATTCACAAAAAAAGATACGGATATTGTTACGTAACTGAGATAGGTTCGCTTGCAGAATCTCTCTATTGCAGGTAATGTTGGCACGTAGTATAGCCTCAGGATTAGGTGAGGTAAACCAAGGCTGACTTCTGCCAAGCAAGTTCCCAAAACATGGGGTCAGATTCTCAGAAAATGTACAATTGGCAGCTCTACACTTCTAGTAAATTCTGCTAAATTAAGCTGCAATTTGGCCAATACTAGGTAAATTCGAGTATATTTAGCATTGCATCGATTCTAGCTATCTGTTTGGTTAGGTTGAATTGTATTTTGGACTTTATTTTTGTCTGAAATTCGGGTTATTTGAGAAGATTGGTGAAGGTGAATTGTACATTTTTTGACAATCTGACCCATAAGTGATGGGAGAGTATCTCTAGTCAGTGGTGAAAGTTGTTGCACTGTTTGACCAGAGTAGCTACAAGATGGGGTTGCTTTAGTTGTGAAGGACCACTTTCTATCCTGATCTAACTCTTGAGGAGGGTGACGTAAACCATGCTCCTCTACTCGACCTATCGTAATATAGCACCTTGGTGAAGTTGGACAACAGTAAACTATGGTTTGTTGATCCCGGTGGGAAAGGCCTTAAGGGAGATATTTTTCGATGGTATATAGGGAGGAGGGGATATTACCGGTATACTGTAATAATACAGTATAGGCCCAAAGAGGAGAGTCCCTTCAAACGGAGGGACAGGCTCTCTCGCCTCACCCGCAGAATGCCATTATAATTCCATTAAAAATGGCTTTATATATTAGAACGCCTATTCATGGGCCAGGAAACCGGTTAGCGAAGTAGGAGTCCAATCACTGACATACCATTCTTATCTGATCTGAGGGTTTGGGCCTGGACTATATACTATATATATATATGCAAGAAGGGATGAAAGTCAACAGTTTTTCTACTGAAATCAGTATTTTTGAAACATAAATATTGTCGAATTTCATCAAAATGTCATTATTTTTAACCTAAAATTGTCAGAAACATTGCAGAAATTTGATATACCAAATTTCTTCGAAACTCTCAAAGATTAATATCATCAAAATAACTTTTCAATTTCCCCCTGCTTTTTCCCTTCACAGAAATATTTCAGTATATTTCAATGATGTGGCTATTCTTAGAGTAAAAGTACATCTCATGGTTCAATTGATTTAGTTGCAGTGGGTAAACGAAATATATATTCATAAATTTAATCCTGAATAAACCCTGCTACCTAGCTTAATTCTCTCAGATGGTCTACGATGTCAGGAATTTCCCGTTTGAGCTGGTCTGCACTGGTCTGCACCTTCCCACACACTATTGTTCCTGACTCATACCAGCAGCAAAAACCCAACCTTTGAGGACAAAGTCGGTTCGAATATAAGATTATGATCTTTGTCAGTACAATTTCTTACAGTCGAATTGTCTCGTCTCAAAGTTACGCCCTTCTTTTTATCCTCTTCCATGGCGAATCAATAATTGTTGGATCTAATAAATTAGATACTTTGTCATTTTGTCTTCAGCTTTTGTTATTAATTTATCTGTTTTGGTCTGCCCCAGTTGATATACTTTTGTTTTTCATACCAGTTGATATATGGGTCAGATTTTCAGAAAATGTACAATGGGCAGCTGTATAAATTTAGTAAATTCTTCAAAATTAGGCTGCAATTTGGTCAATACTAGGTAAATTCGAGTATATTCGGCATTGCAGTGATTCTAGCAATATGTTTGGTTAGGATGAACTGTATTTTGAACTTTGTTTTCGTCTAAAATTTTGGTGATTTGAGAAGATTGGTGAAGGTGAATTGTACATTTTCTGAAAATTTTACCCATATACAATAGATGATAAAGGGATTTTATGATAAAAGCCAAACGGTGTGGGGGAGAGGTTACATGATGTTGATAGATATAAATACCCTCAGCTATTGTCACTGTTGTGGTTATATATTACATTTTGTTTTTATCATCTTCAGTGGCGTTTGATATTTACTTTTTAGCGAATTCTTCACCCCACATTGTGAGGTGATATAGGTTGGGAGCTCTCCAGACCTTTTTCCACAAAAGCCATGTGTTGATGATTTTCTTTGAGCTGTTCCACTGAGTTGTAATCCATTATATAGTTTGACGTCAAATGTACGTGTTCTCTTGATATGGTATCTGTGTGATGTGTCCCAGGAAAATGAGTCACAAGTCGCAAAATTTATATTTTTCAAAGTAATTTATCCATAAGATCTCTTTGGTGGAATATTCTCATTCTTGGAGGGTTAAGTGCTGTTAATAGCATGAATAGATGTTCAAAACTGCTGTGGATTAAATATGTCCTTGCGTTTTGAAGGTCACCCTAAGGAGTATATTTAGCTACTTTACTAGTAATTGCCCACCCAGAAATATTGCAAACTTTTTTTCAAACATAAAAGTATCAAACATAGAATATAGAAACACTTCTTAGATGTCCTTAATGTTTACCATCATTGGAATCTGCTTCATCTCATCTTTTCAAATATAACAATATCTCAAAATCCATTTTTGGCGACTTGGTGACTCATTTCCTTGTAACACATATGAAGGAACTGAAATTAAAAAATCCAAATTTTAACCCTTCCAATCTAGGGGTAGTTTGAATAAATCATGTCTTCTTCGACCCAGTTATTGAACCCTTCTCATTCCACTCCTTATCCCTAATGGCATTGGTGGTATTTTTTTGCACCACATATTCATTCAACTCCACAGGGTTCCTCTTCACCCAAAACAAACTGTAAAGTGTATAACCCACAACTCGGGGTGAGTACTATACCTGAAACAAATACATGACTGGGGGAGGCTTGTGGTTGGTGGCCATAGCATCGCTGGGTTTACTCTAAACACGAGTAACCCGTTGTTCAGGGTCGTGTGGGTGTGAGTGGCTCAAGGGTAAGATTTTCAGAAAATGTACAATTGGCAGCTGTACACATTGAGTAAATTCGGCTAAATTAGGCTGCAATTTGGCCAATATTAGGTAAATTCGAGTATATTTGGCATTGCATTGATTCTAGCAATCTGGTTGGTTAGGTTGAACTGTATTTTGAACTTTATTCTCGTCTGAAATTTGGGTTATTTGAGAAGATTGGTGAAGTTGAATTGTACATTTTCTGAAAATCTGACCCTTACAAGTGAGTGGCTCAAGCAATAGCTCGCGTCCATATGTGTTTAGTATAGTTGAGTTGTACTGTGTGTGAGTACTACACATGTTATTGTGTTGGTGCATGGTGCATTCCACTCCTCGCTTATTGCTGCTGCTGCACTCATTGAACACTTGTGCATGGAGAGGGGTGAGTCCAGGTAACTCTCCAGTGGTTCTAGTCTAGGCTCAAAGATGAGAGAGTCCCTTCAAACTGAGGGAAAGCCTCTCGATCAAAACCGCAAAGTGCCATTAGAATTGCATTAAGATTGCAAAATACCATTATAATCCTTTTACGACCTTGAAGAATTCAGGGTTATTCTCCGATAAATATTTAGGGTCAGCAGTTGAGCGAGAAATGAATCAACGCAACACACAGAAATGTATCTTTCAAAGCCAGAACCAAACCAAGTAGAATGAGGCCGGCCATAATCATGTTTATTCTTATATACTAGACAGATTACAGCGATTACACAGGGCCTGGGTTGATTGGCTTATCCTGACTGGACCAATTAATTACCTTGATAGATAAAGGATCCAATCAAACACAGGTTAACAATAAACTAAAAGAGATGAATACGAGGCTAGAGTGACCAGCGTCACACCTGACCAATACCCGACCTACACCTTGTCGCCATGTTATCTCCCACTCTTAATCAGTACCCCCCTCCCTTTGCTGACCTGCTGGTCATCTCCCTCCCTCCCTCCCCTTTCCATGTGATCAAACTCTAAGATAACAGTGATGTGGATATTGGCACATACTTTGGAGAAATAGAAAGAAGTTCATGAGTGTGTGGTGGGAAGAAAGGTGTTTAGGCCTCTTGTCGGTAGGGGGGTGTGGCAGATGCATTTCTGAATAAGACTTCCAATAAACATTCAAACACTAAAGTATAGGTCTGAATTTTACAAACTCCTTTCCTCGGCCGGAAAAGCGATTAGCGCAGTAGGCGTCCAATTACTGACGTACCATTATTATCTGATCTGAGAGGCCTTGGGCTTAGACTGGTTCTTGGATTCTCGGATTCATGTGGAGGAAACTGTTCATAGGACTGGTATTGAATCATGATTTTATCTTACCTTATGTGTTATGGAAACATGTATAACACATGGATATTGACATTAGAACATTGATAAATATCTCATGCTGAACATGGTATGTTTTCTATAGATTTTAGACTGTACCATTAGTCCCGTAATTCCATGCGAATCAAGATTCAAAATGGCGGCTATGCAAATCCCCTATTGATATATTGGGTTACCTGGAAAATGTACTCTTCACGGAAAATGTCTTATTTCATTTTCATTTAGATCTATACAGTATGTCGTTGGTCATTGATATTTCTTAAAGTAATAAATTGTATTTTTAATGAATAATATGGTTTCAAATAGGGTTAGTCTGTCTATTAATTGAGGGTTTCTATGTATTTCGGAATTAAAGTAACTAACAAATATGTTTTCTGTTACTTTAAGAGTCAAGTAACTGAATGCCACTTGTGGGACGCCCTCTATTCCGACCTTTGTAAAACTTTACTCCCCAGTCTCTCATTGGGCAATTACTTGGTGCTAAAGCAGGCCTCAAATAGGCAAAGTGACCTTGATGGGTCAGATTTTTAGAAAATGTACAATTGGCAGCTGTACACATTTAGTAAATTCTGCTAAATTAGGCTACAATTTGGTCAATACTTGGTAACTTCGAGTATATTCGGCATTGCATTGATTCTAGCAATCTGTTTGGTTAGGTTGAACTGTGTTTTGAACTTTATTTTCGTCTGAAATGTGGGTTATTTGAGAAGATTGGTGAAGGTGAATTGTACATTTTCTGGCAACTTGATGGGCAATCATTGGTGGAGCACGTGCCCTGCCACCATACAGATATGTTCTCTATTAAGTTCACATGTAAAAACTCGAGCCCAATCAGCAAAACCTGGCTGCAAATCTCTCTAAATGGACCGCCCGTGTCAGGATCGTGATCCCAAGTTAAAACGGGCGGGAAAGAATTCAAACCACTGCTGTAACTAGCTGTTGAAAGCTTAGAGGGATATAGTGTTACAGTCGCTGTAACATGAAGACCTATATTCGACATATTAATTGAAAAAATGTTAAATTAAATAAGTATGTTACTACGCGGTGTAACCGATTACAATAGTCATGTAGGATCGAAATGACGAAAACTAATCATTCATATCACCCTTACCTTTTAATTTATATTCTGACTATTAAAATGGATATTGTATCGTAGATGATGACCTGAATGCATTATCAGTACTGTGTTATGGTATCAATTTAATCAGGTGTATAGCAAGTTATTCATGGTACATAGGCGTTTGAAGTTTTATCAGTATATTGGCAGTGTGGTCGCTACGTTACTCTCCACTCTCCTATAGTACAGAGTAACTGATTGCGGAGTATAGGGCCTGCCTAGGAGCTTTAGGTGATCCTTGATCTCCATCAGGCAATGATTACATTAGGATTTCTTTGGGGGGTTATATATTCAAAATATGCAGAGTAACCCGGAAATTGTACTGTGAGCACACTATAGTGTCAGCAAAATATAGATAATAATAATAGATTTGTAGTGAACCTGCTGAAAAATGCCATTTCCTTGACGGGGAACCGAACCCCGGACCTTTGGATTGACGCTCCAATGCTCTACCAACTGAGCTATCGCGGCAAGCACGACCTTAGCAGGTCACAATCCCAAGTTTAACCACCAGGACCACTACAGATTTTTATTTCCATATCACATTTACAACAATTGTCATACAATGTATAATTAAAAGAGAGAAACATGGAAAGAGGAATAATCTCTGTGACAGTCACAGCTCTTCCGAATATCCCTTAATATAGGAGCATGGGGGCCGTCCATATATTATGTAATGCTTTTTTTCAAAATTTGCGTTTGGACTGCGTAACGCAATGTTATACCTATGGGACCGTAATGCTTGGTCTGACACCTCCACATCCACCCCCTCCAGCGTTACGTAATCTATGGACGGCCCCGTATCTGTGATAAACAAAAAATAGAAAATGGTAATAGATTTATGTTTACCATAGTTACTTGTCAACACTATTTTAACAGATGGTTTGACCGAATTTGAGACATCCAAAATTATTTCTACTTTACACATTCTATACATGGGTCAGATTTTCAGAAAATGTGCAATTGGCAGCTGTACACATTTAGGAAATTCTGCTGCAATGTGGCCAATACTAGGTAAATTCGAGTATATTCGGCATTGCATTGATTCTAGCAATCTGTTTGGTTAAGTTGAACTGTATTTTGAACTTTATTTTCGTCTGAAATTTGGGTTATTTGAGAAGATTGGTGAAGGTGAATTGTACATTTTCTGAAAATCTGACCCATATGCATTTCACACATATATGTGATTTGGTATCGTAATTGATGGAGCGCCAACCTGTTCATCACTGCTTGATGCTTCCTCCTGCAGTATGACAAATGGAGCGAACACAAGTGTTGAATCTCGCAGCAAATTGCACCCAGGTGTGTGGGACTTACTGACTCAGATAAATGACCACTGCTACATCGATCACTGGAAGGCATGTTTGGCCACGCTTGGATTTGGTTTACCTACGTTTACCTATAAACGTCCATCTGTGTGTACGATGTCTTCTAAGTGATTTAGGCTCGCGTAAAATCTACTACCAGTTTCTCCTTTTCTGTCACAGATATATGCTCCTATATTTTGCTGACACTATATTGTGCTCACTATATAATGATGACCTATCTATAACCTAAGTTATCTATATTTAAGTATAGCTAAGGCACCGTGTGAAAACATCCCTGAGGGATATTACGTTCTTTTCTATCAAACTTAAATATTGTATTGGCCTTAAACTGAATAAAAAAAAAAAAAAGTGTACATAAAACACAATAACCTCCTTTTATTGTCTTTAATATACAGTAAACATCTTTATATACAATTAATATGAACATATCTATTTTATAACAATATTTAATGAACTAGATAGTATCCTAATTGAGGAGGGGAATAGGGTGTAGAGTTGAAAAACATTCTTTAATATCAGAACTGTCAAGAAATCAGCAAAAGTGAAGAGGACTTTTAGCAAACTAAACTCACAGCCAGAGGCTGAGTTCATATTTTAAGAAAGTCTATAGTGATGGACAAATTAGTCTTGTTTCATGTACACCTCGCCCCCATGTATTGGAAAAGTACAGGACGAACTGTTCCATTTGGTCTTGTCCATTGGCGTCAAAACAAGATCATCTTGTGTTAAAAATAGTGACATTCCCTCCGACAAGTGTGATTTTATACTAGGCATGCAAAAGGAGGAGATAGTGGCGTTTTACTCGTGCTAACGTTATATACATCAATCGCCCTCGCTGGAATTCATACTCTTCAAGCCTTCGGTGCTAAGGACTGTTCATTTTTAACCACTGAGGGAGTGTGGGAGTGGGGGTGGGGGGTGGGGATGGCATTTGTTGTGTGCACAGACTCCGAACTACAATGATGTAGGGTTGGGGGAAGGGGGGTGGGGCATGGAATTGTGCACAAACTTTCAAGCGATTTTGCACAAGATTTTAAGGAAGGGTGACCGGGGTCAAACAATTTTGCACAAGACTTTTTCGCAAATTCTCCACTTTCTCCCCCCTCCTAGTGAGTAATTATGAACAGTCCCTAAATTCCTTCCTGTTTGTCTTCCCAGCACCAGGTCCTGCTCTCCATATCTTGCCTTAGTTCTTGGAATACCTGGGTAGTACCCATGTTTGTTTGCGCTGTCAGTTTGTTCTAGAATATGTATGTCACCATGGATGTTTTTATGTCACCACAGACTTTTATATCTTCGAAAGATATCTAGTTTATTTTTTAAATCTAATATCATATATATATATATATAATATAAGATGTGTTGATAAGGGCGTAAAGCAACCATTCTCACTCACTCACTCACTCACTCACTCACTAGATGTGGCTTAAATCCATCTCTATCTTGCATGAAGTTAATCAGGGATATCTGAGATTGAGTAGGTCTGACTGTATTACAGGAATGAGGGTGTAGCATCAGAGTGATGAACTATAGTAGATGGACAGGTTCAACCAAAGAGGCAATGCTGAATATAACACCTTTTTCTGAGGCATGCAAATATGAATGTTCCCTGAGAGACTTCCTTGAAAAATCCTGTTCTGATGTACCATTGAACTCTCTCATTGAATACTTGTATTCTCCTGTCCTCTAGCGACCAGAATATTAGACTAATGCAGGTTAACTAGCGAGGTTCAGTCGCTTAGAATATTGCACTCGTTGCTAAGCAACTCACGAGATTATATGCTGAAACCAACAAGTTAGTTAACAGATAATTTATTATACATGCTTTCAATCATTAAAATAGAAAAAAATCGAGTCATAAAAAAACAGATTGGTTACCATGACAACCCCAAGTAAATCACTAGTGAAATACGCACTATGCGTAAACCACTCTATATACGTTGTTTTATTCTGGTTGCTAGATGACACGAGAATACTCATCGTTGCGCCGCACATCAAAAGTTGCTGGTATTTCTAAACAACCCTCGCACCATTACGTCTCAAAACTGACATGCATATTTTCGCTTCAGGAAAAGTTCTTTTTAGTCCCTAAAATGCTTTGCTTTTATCTCACGTAATCTGTTTGAAATGTCTGCTTAAAGGATATCCTTTTAAAACTGACAAGCTTCTGATTTTTTAAAAATCGCATTTTACATACCTACGGTTCCAGTTCAAATTCAAAAAGGGTAACACTTTTGTTAGGTTCTTCCAGTCTCGTTGGTTAGTTCAAACAAATCTAGATTTGACGTGAACCTTCTGGAATCGAAAACCTTCGCGAAAACCTTCTCATGCGATTCTCAAAGAGTCCTCTGCGGCGCAAAATCGCATGAAATTGCTTAGTGGACTAGGCCCTTAAGTCTAAAACTCCCGAGACCAACAGGTTCATCAAGTCCTAAAGTTAGATCCCTCTAAACTGAGATATCACCCCGAGGCTATCTATCAAATAATCTTAAATGTCCAGCTATACATGATCCCATATCTCACCCTATCTCTGGTCCTTGATGAAGGCTGGCCACTCGCCCTGGACCCCACTGACCATTGGTCAGTTCCCCACTGCGTGCTATATGAGGCAGGGTAACAGGTGTTCACCCCACTCCCCCCCCCCCCCCCCCCCCTGCACCTGCATGCACGCCTAGATAAGAGGGGTTCAAGTGTGCTGAGGTATGCTATTAGGCCAGCCATGTGTCAGCAGCCAAGTTGAGAATCAATCCTCGGGTGTGGTTCACCTCTCCTGGCGATATATGGATCAGTTTTTCATAATATGTACAATTCAACTTCGTCAATCTTCTCAAATAACCCAAATTTCGGACGAAAATAAAGTTCAAAATACAGTTCAACCTAACCAAACAGATATAATCGAATTTACCTAGTATTGACCAAATTGCAGCCTAATTTAGCAGAATTTACTAAAATGTGTACAGCTGCCAATTGTACATTTTCTGAAAATCTGACCTATATGAGATCCTTCTGTATGAGGTCCTTCTGGATCTAAGCTTTTCTTAAGATATACAATAATGTTTAATACAATAAGGGAGTTGCATGTTACAGTGCATGCTGGGATGGATTCTGATGAAATCTGACATACAAATATTTGGCAGCATTTTTATCGAAAATTGCAAGAATGTTTCCACCAATATCATAGCTTGTGTAAATGATCTATGAAAGCCAAATGCATGATGGGAAAGATGGGGACTTGTGGGATGTAAACATGTATAACACATGGATATTGACATTAGAGCATTAATAAATAGTCCATGCTGAACATGCCAGTTTTCTATAGATTTTATACTGTACCATTAATCCTATAATTCCATGCGAATTAAGATTCAGCTATGATTCGGCTATGCAAATCCCCTATTGAGATTGGGTGGTTAGGGCTTGGTTATCTTTTAGCATTTTACCTATATTCGTTTTTGTGTTACACTATTAGTTTTGCTCCATGTAAACACATTTGGGAGTGGTACGCAAAAAGTGATCACTGAAGTTGGAGAAATAATTTTATTTATGTTTTACTTCTCTGGAGAGAACTTGGAATTTATCACCTAAAATAGTGGCCCACTAGTGATGTACATGCGAGGCAGTTTTTGCTGTTTTCTTTGAATTTATGCTTACCCCAGTCTATTCATAATTCAGCATTACACTCCCGCTGCTGCTTATTCGACCGTATCCAATTAAAATATGTAGGTCAGATTTTCAGAAAATGTACAATTGGCAGCTGTACACATTTAGTAAATTCTGCTAATTTAGGCTGCAATTTGGTCAATACTAGGTAAATTCGAGTATATTCGGCATTGCATTGACTCTAGCAATCTGTTTGGCTAGGTTAAACTGTATTTTGAACTTTATTTTCGTCTGAAATTTGGGTTATTTGAGAAGATTGGCGAAGTTTAATTGTACATTTTCTGAAAATCTGACCCATGTAGGTCTATTGCTATTCCACGGCGGAGTACTCTCCTCCTAGACCAGAGGGTATGTAGTCTAGTGGTGGAGTTAGTATGATCTAAAAACACCTCTATCAACAATTACCACATCCCTCTCTGCCCTCATCCAACCTCAACAACATTTACACACCCGGCCAGTTTTACTATACTTGGGGGTCAGATCTTGAGAAAATGTACAATTGGCAGCTATAAATAGTTGGTAAATTGTGGTAAATTAGGCTGAAATATGTTAATACTAGATGTATTTGAGTAGGTACCTTTGGATTCATATTTTTGATAAAAAAACATCTGTTTAGTTATGTTAAACTGTATTTTGAAGCTGATTTCTGTATTAAATTTGGGTTATTTGGAAGAATTGGTGAAGGCGAATTGTGCATTTACAAGAAACCTGACTCTTGGCTGCAATGGTGTGGAGTACGGGGCCAGATATTGATGTATGATGTGCCAATGGGCCGGCAGCAACTATGGTGGGAGCCAACGTGAGGGGCAGTTATAGCACCCCCTTGCAATATCTGCGTACTTAAATATAAATATATTATTGACAATATCTTAATCTAATTGTTTTCTTTTTGTATTTCAGGGCAGCTTATGCAGACATGTTGCACGACACAGAGCGGGTTCGTATTGTCCTTTCCTTTCCCCATTTCACACACATATGGGTCAGAATTTCAGAAAATGTACAATTGGCAGCTCTACACATTTAGGAAATTCTCCTAAATTAGGCTGAAAAATGAAGAATACTGGGTTTATCTGAGTATATTTGGGATCCCATTGATTGACAGTATCAGTTCTGTCATGTTAAACTGCATTTTGAAGCTCATTTTTGTCTTAAATGTGGGTTATTTAAGAGGGGTTGTGAAGGCGAATTGTACATTTTCTGAAAATCTGACCCATATCTCAGCCCATATCTGGGTGGACCTCACAGTCTAGGTCCAAACCCTCAGATCAGATAAGAATGGCAGTATGTCACTGATTAGACGCCTACTTCACTAATCGTTTTCCCGGCCTATGACTAGGCGTCTTAATGGGATTATAATGACATTTTGCGGTCAAATGAACTAAAAGAAAATAAATAAAAAATAATGGCACTTTGCGGTTTGAGGCGAGAGGCTTTCCCTCCATTTGAAGGGAGTCTCAACTTAGGGCCTAGACTGCTGCTCACTCACTTTGTAGAAATAAAAATTGATAAAATTTATCCACCTCTTGATACCCATCTAACCACGGACCAGTCCAATGGTGAAATCCAGTTAGCAGCCTCCACCCAACCCTTTTTCACACCAAAGTAACAAGCGATCCCTTTGTAGAAAAGAGAACGACACCATTGAGAAGGAAGGCTTACAGATTGGGCCCTGTGTGGATAATATGTGTCGGCTGGGTCAGCGTGTATAATTTGGTGTCGTAAGAGAACATAATTTTGGGGAATATTTTCTTGGAGGTTTCCCTGTTCAAAATGTCTATTGCGGTTGTGATATAAGCTGAGTAATTGTATTAACTGCGATTTTTGACTTTATATTTCGGATGATATGGCAACGCATGAAAACAACCACATTAGTTGGTTATGCGTATTTGATAAGTCGTTAAATGTACGGCCAATACAAATATTTTTTTTTTTTTTTTAAAGATAAATATAAAAGAAATAAAGACCATCCCTACCCTCCCCCTTCCCTCTTTACCACGCCCCCCCTCCCCCTACCCCCCGTTTGACTGACGTTTATCTTGGACACTTAATGTAGATTACACCCCTTTTAATGACGCAGTTTGGCTTCTGAGAAAAAGCAAAAAAAAGCCGTTTGGCTTCTGGACAGAGTTCAAGAGATTGGAGTATATATAGTGGATGGATGTGGAGGGATCAATATTTGTTTAGACGTTTTTGATTACCGATCTTGAGGAAATAAAACATATTTATGATAAAGGATATATGAGACGAAACTATCAACCTCAGCTCCCTTCAGTACTGCTGCCATGTAATGAGAGTTAGAACCCTCACTTGGCGACGGTCTGTTCAACCTCGCTACGGTCTATGACGGAAAAAAATATTTATGATAAAGGGTATGTCTTTATGTAACAGCTGAAAGGTTTCTTCAGGAAACTACAAAATATTGGACGGTGTATATTCTAATAATATCAATAATAATAATTCTTTATTTTGCTGTTTTAATTTAAAATTCTAATTCTAAATTTTAATCTTAAATTCTTCCTGGATGTTTAAAAATGATAAATACTAGGTATATCTGAGTGTATTCTGTATTGTATTCATTCAATAGATCTGTCTGGTTATGTTGAACTGTATTTTGAACATGATTTTCGTTTTGGGTTATTTGAGAGGATTGTTGAAGGCCAATTGTGCACTTTCTGGCGATTTCACCCATTATATAGCATAGTATATGTTATGGGGAGTTTTTAATCTAACTGCTGATGGTACAAAATATTCCAATTTCACTGGTGCTGACGCAATGCAAGATTGAATTTCCAAATCCAGCTTGAGTCAATATTTAAGCAGTGGGAAGTAGTTTTACTTGCAATGTTTTTACCTCCCTTTCCCTCTCTACCTCTGACTGATGTTTGAAGTAACTTTCTCATGAATGCATTCCATTGCCGTTACCGGTGCAATCCCACGAGTTATATCTACACCATGGGCTTAACCGACATTAAAATATGGAAATGATATATAATGGTCGTTGAACAAAACTGAGTAACACAGGTAGTGCCTTGAGCCGGCGAGATAAACTCCTTTATTAAACAAAGAATTTAACAAAAAAAATTTCAAGACGACTGTGTTCCGTGGTGACCGCTGCAGCAAGTGACCAGGGGTGGTGCACTCCCGCTAACTCTGGTGCGGTCCCACTAGGTGGCAGTATCAAATGTCAATTATATTCACATTCACCTGGTGGTTAATATGGACATATATATTCCGTATTCCGTTTTGGTAGGGAATTGTATTGTACATAAAGTTAACATGTTTACCTTCTTGCTAAATCTAGCAGAGATGAGTATCCTCACTGGATAGTAATTTGATCGTGGTAATATTGAACGATGTATATTGTCAGAATAATTTTATAATTTTAGTTTAAAGTTAAATTGCTAGATCTGCATACACGATTTTCCTGACGAATGATATATTGGTGAAAAATTGAAAATTCTGTCAGTAAAATTTGTTTAGAAAAACCCTGCCTGCCTGTAATTTGGGATCCGTTTTAGTCATACGTCGCAAAATATGGATTTTGAGATATCACAATATTTGAAAAGAGATCAAGCGGATTCCAATGATAGTAAACACTAGCTTACCTAACATGTATTTCTATATTCTAAGTTGGATATTTTTATTTTTGACAAAAAAAGTTTGCAATGTTTCTGGCTGGGTAAACGAGTAAAGTAACTAAATATACTCGCTACGAAGGCCTTCAAAACGCAATGATATATTTGATACAATGTCCTGAAATTTGTTACACAGATTTATAAGACTATAACTGTTAAACCCTCTGAAAATCAGAACATTTCAATAAAGACATCGTGTGGAAAAACACTTTGAAAAATATTCATTTTGCTACTTATGACTCATTATCCTGAAACATATATTTAGTGTAGACATTCTGTGTAGCAGCAAATAACTTTCTGGCCTTTACAGACATTATCTAAAAATTATCCACCCCGGTAGTCAAGGACCATGCTGGAAGACCAGGATTTATTTTCTGAAACATGGCTCCTATTTGTACGACATATTTAGGTACAAATAAAGAATATATTTGTATTGATTACAATTGTTTTACAGAACCAGAAGTACTATGTGGCGTTACGGGACGCGGTGGAGATGATGCACGCGCGGGGGCAGCGCGCGGATGTGCTGGACATCGGTACAGGCACCGGCCTCCTCTCCATGATGGCCGTCAGGTGTGGGGCAGACTCAGTCACCGCCTGCGAGGTAAAGTAGCCACTTTATTTTACTTTAAACGTAAATAGTTGCCACCTAGTTATTGATGGGTAAGACCTTAAAGGGCCTTTCTGTCTCTTTTCTCTGTCTCTCTCTCCCTTCTTCTCTATCTCTATTTCCTGTAGTCCAGTCCCTGAAGGTGAAAAATAGGTCCTACCCGGCAAAAATTGGTATAAAGACAATTTTGGTGTCAAATGAAGCGTAATTCTGTGTAGAATAACATATCCAAAATCCGCAAAAATCCGTTTTGGGGAAATTTTTTTATATGTGTTTAAATGTTTTAAAGTAGTTATTTCAATATTTGATATTTTTTGGTTCACCTACCCTGAAAAAATTCGGAGAACGCCGGTCTTGGTGTCAAATGAAGCGGAATACCAAGCAGCATAACATATCCAAAATTCGCAAACATATGTTATGCAGATTTTTTTTTATGTGAGTTTGAATGTTTTTTTTATTTCTTTTTATTTATTTTTTTTCACACCGACCATAAAAATATGGCATTAAGACAGTTTTGATGTCAAACGAAGCGTAATCCTGTGTAGAATAACATATCCAAAATTCACAAGAATCCGCCAAGAGGAAATACTTTTATGTGCGTTTGATTATTTTTGGATTTCTAGGCATTTTAACTTCTTTTGTATAGAAAAGTTTAATCAATTTGCATGGAGTTGTTTGTAACATTTGTTTGTAACATTTCAATCACCTTCATTGTAGACAATGCAGAGTATAACTTGCTAAATATCATTGTAATTAACACATTTCACTAATTAATTAATTTTTGCTAATTATTGATGTTTTTGTAAAAAAAAAAGAAAAAAAAAAAGTCAAAATTCATCTTTAGGTTTTAACTTTCTAATTTAGATGAAGATGAGACACCTAAAATGTATGTGATCATATAATTTGTGAATTGTATTACCTAACATTTAGCACAGTAAAGACTGTTTCTTTTTTTTAATTCTTTTAATCTCAGAGCCAACTTTAGGACCAATATTTAAATATATGACCAAAAGTTATCAGGGGGTATGTTGCATGATAGTTTCTGCAGGTCTCATCATATTTAGGCCCCCCCAAAAAATAGGTGTGTTTCTGATTTACCCCCCCCCCCTACCTAGAAAAACCTTACCCTACCTAAACAATTTTTTACCATACCTGATTTTTTCCCCGTCATATCCTACTTTTTTTCTTTTTTTTGACAAAAAAAGCTTATAAAAGCTGGAAAACGTGTTTTCCTAACCCAAAACTGTCAAAAAGCACATTTCCCATGTTCAAAACAATTATTGTTATGAAAAAGACATTTTTTTCCGTCCTGGGAGGTGGTTTCCAAACAAAAAAAAAGTTATCCCCCTACCTAGTGTTTCAGCCAGATAAATCGGAAACACACCTATTTTTTTTTGTCTTATCTCAGAACAGAAACTATGAAAATCCGCTTAAACTGGGTTGAAGTTTTCCTCTGTTAAGGTCCGATTCCACTGGTTCGCTTATATATGTGCTCATGCCTCGCTCTTGCTGCGCTTGTCATTCGCTCTAGGTCCGCTTTTATTTTTTAGCGTAATACAAACGCAGAGCGATTCTACTGGTTCGCTTCTTTCCTTATGAAATCAATGGTAAATCCCTTGGTGTGCTCACACTGCACTCTTGGTCTGCTACTTTAACAGGCAGAAAGAGTGGCGTGTAGTTGCGCTCATATCAAACACAGCAAATATGAGTGCAATGTCAAAAAGAAGCACAAATAGCGGTTTTAAGAGCGTATAGAAAGCGGTGTAACAGATTCTATTAGACGGCTCTGAGGTCGTTCTGTCTTCGCTTGTTATGCGCTTGGGGATTTAAAAAAGAGCGAGCCATGAGCGGTCCAAAAGAGCGAGCCAGTGGAACTGCAGCCTTAATGTGTAAAGGACATAATAGTGACGGGCAAGTCCCTGGCTTTAACCACATACCAAATTTGTGTGTGTGAGATGATATTTGACTGAATGGCAGTCGCATTTAGGTTAATGAGAAAGCACAAATGTTTGAGCAATTTGATGAGGAGAGAGTGCTCTCTCGGAGGTCAGCATGATGGTACCCAGACGCTTCGTCCCCAAACCGCGTCAACCCAGGCCCTTGAGCCTCGTTGGCCCAAGGCTTAGGCCGCCTCGGCCCAAGGGGTAGACCGCGTCGGCCCAAGGCATAGACCGCGTCGGCTCAATGAATCTGACCGCGTCGGCCCACTAGGGTAATAAGCTGTTAAGCCACTTTAAACTGGTTATGACAAATCAAATTGAGCACATTGCAACATATCAAATTATAAACTTCATATAATAACTGATGCCATATTTCAAACTTTCTAATACAAAGGAGAAATACAATTTATTAGCTAATGTGTTAAACATGTAGAAAATTTGAAATTAAAAAAACCGCCAGAGTTTAGGATCATTTTATATTATTTAGCTGCCGAAACTCAGATAATTACAGCTGGGTATTGTGGATATATGTACAAGAAAAACCAGCAATAGCCTATATAATAAATACTTTTAAACACCTTGGTTCTGTTAGCTCTGGGCCGAGCAGGCCTTGGGTGTGGGCCGACACGGTTTGGGAGGTGGGCCAACCAATCCTGAGGCTACAGCCGAAGAGATTGGCAACGCTGGAATCCGATTGTATGTGATCTTATATGGGGGAAGGGCAGATGATTCTTTGAACAGTCTACGGTATGCAAAATACATGGCAATGATATCAACAAGCAAACCAGCTATTGATCCTCAGAAGCTTCCACCAACAGAAAGGGCAGCATATTTTCATAGTTTGCGGGTTCATTTGCAAGTAATCCTTTGGTTCAAGCTTATCAACAATGACCTGGACCCATTACTATGGGGTTGGAAGTTTGCAGACACAATATTAACACCAGTTGCAACTGACCTGGATGTAGCACCAGACTGTCTACTAAAGTTTGTATGATGCAAATGCAAAGTATCTACAAGAAATCCATGTGGCAATAACAGTTATTCTTGTCGCAAACGTGGATTGAAATGTGTAACAGCCTGTGGAGACCGTAGAGGAGAAAGTTGTCAAAACTCTGAGGAGAATTACCCTTGATGATGACAAGAATTATTATGAAGAACTTGTGTTTCAGTAGTTGCTTACTGGTGAGCTGATATGTTATTTATCAATGCTTATTAAGGAGGCTGGCGACAATTCTGAGGTTTGGGATAGTGCGCGATTGTGAGGTCGGAATTTGCCGTTACACGGTTGTCATATTCTCCCTTTTATGACATATCATACCTCATAATTAATGGAAAACCTTTAAAAGAACATACCGCCTTCAGTACAATGATAGCCTTATCCCTATTTCTTGAGGTAAAATCAATGTCAGCTAGGTTCGTACATAATTATGGTGAATAATAAGGGTGCTGGAGGGCTTAGAATCTTGGATTATGATGTTTAATATAGGCAGACATCTTCGGAGAAGTTGTGACGTCACTCATGATAAAATCCGGCCAGTCATTCTAGTATAGGGAGTGCACTGTGGTCATTCTCCTCCTCCTACTGGAGTTTTTGCAACAATATATAGCAGAAAAAAGCATGTGCTTATTAAATCTGAAGGTCTAAATGCTATTGATGGCCAGATTTCACTTTCTGAAGTGTGATTTTATGAAAGAGAAGGTGTTTCGTAAGGAGTAAACAAAGTCTTGCTAACACCAGAACTGACAACACTCTAATCGCCCCCTCTTATCGCTCACAATAACAAGAAACTTTCGGGACTATACAGGGTTCATTTCAAACCATCTAAGTTCAAACAACCCCATAACAGTCTATTCAGACGTTTCAAAACCTTCTATCAACGTATTAATAGATACTAGGGATATTTCTGAACTACAGGTATGTTTTTATTTAATAAAAGAACCTATTGCGGTACCATTGTACTGAAGGCGGTACTTTATTTTAACAAATCAGCGTGAGAAATGAAGTAGGAACATGTTTGTTTCAAATATAATTTGTTTCTGTTTCATTTCTGGGAATTTTATGACATATGTATGGTTTAACTCTAACCATAAATCTTGTGCAGGTCTGTTTGTTTACAAATTGCCGACAGCCTAGATTTCTGCATAGAAGATGGATATTTCTGTCAAAATCAATGTGTATAAGAAGTGTACATATGGTAGAATGCTGTAGGAAGCTATTATCTAGCTCTAGGCAGTTGATTTTAGAGTTGACAAGTGCCAATAACGATATATACAGCAATATAGCGGCAAACTCAACCCCTGACTCAACCTGAACCTGACACTTGCAACAATCTACCAAAAAATTGTGTATGGGGACACCAAATAAATTTAACAGTTTTGTGGTCTAAAAGGTGATGAGAATAGTATATGTGAATTTAAAAGAAATCTAATCACTTTTTCCTGATGAAATATGCGGAAACGTGTAGGATTGTGACATTTTCCCATCGCCGCCTATGGTAAAGTTTCATGCAGGAGATCATCCCCACAGTGGGGAATTAAGTATGAAAGGTTATTTAATAAATGGTGTCTTTGAATTTAGTATACTTCAAACTATGAAAGGAGAAATTTTGGGGGAAATCTGAGGACTTTTCGAAATTGTGGCCAGCCTCCTTAAATCTGGTCATAAGCCCATTTTTGAGTGGATTATTCCATTGGCAGGGGGGCGGGTTGGACTCATTAATTACTGAAATGTGCTAATTACTATTTTAGTTCACAGTAAAATAACAATATTTAGCAACTAAGACTATGCATTGTCTTCAATGAGGGTAAATGAACAGCCAAATATTACTTAAAAATCGATGCAAGTTCATTTAAATTGTCTATACAAAAACATGCTTAAATTTTCAAAACATTCAAACGCCCATAAAAATGTTTTCCCAATGCGGATTCTGGTGAATTTTGGATATGTTATTCCACTTGAAATTGCGCTTCATTTGACACCAAAAGTGTCTTTATCCCATTTTGGGGGGGTTCGGTGTGGGAATTTTTTTTTAAAAATAACAATAAAAAAACATTAAAATGCACATAAAAAAATTTCCCCAAAGCGGATTTTTGCGGATTTTGGATATGTTATTCTACTCGTTATTCCGCTTCTTTTGACACCAAAATTGTCTTTATACCAATTTTTGCCGGGTCAAAATGTTCAGGGACTGGACTACTGGGTATGATCATAAACTGCCTGCCTCTCAGCTCTCCCGCCCTTGATATAACACTTTTAAGTGTTGATAAGGGCGTAAAGCAACCAATCTCACTCACTCACTAGTTATTGAACGGAATTAGGGTTACAATTATTACTGGGACCAGGAGAGAGAACTTCCATGGCAGATACCGCCTGTATCCATTTTCTCCATGATGGCCGTCAGGTGTGGGGCCGACTCAGTCACCGCCTGCGAGCTATTGTTTTGTATTTAATTTTATTTTTTATTCAGCTAAGTAGTCTATCCGTTGTGGACACATCAACAAACTCACGAAATTGGCAGCTAGATATTTTATTTCTCCAGCCTGAGTTACATTAAGCTAAAAATTTTAAAAGAAATTCAGCTAAGACATTATGACCACACATTATTCTCAGTCGAAGTTGTCGATTGCTTAATAAGGATAGAAAACAAGTTTACAAAAAGTATTCATAACAGAATGACTACTACTACTACTACAAGAATCAACCATTAATTATTCTTATGTAAACCTTGTAACACGTATCGAAAAAACAATACTTCCAATCTAATATCATGAAAAGTGAAATGATAAGAAAATCATCATAAGAAAATCATCAATCAGTATATTGGTCTATGCCATTTAAGTTAGAGAGAAAAGGGTAGACTATTGAGCTAGTTGACAAATTCCGAGTTTGGACAAATTCTCCGCATATGTGACCAGATCAAACAATACTTACCAAAAAATGAAGAAATATTACCAGGACCAGGTGAACAAAAGATTAAATTAATTTAAGATTGGAAGTCGGTGGTTTTGTCATTTCAACCAAAGGTGTTTTTCTTCAGTCTCGATATCCCAATTGTCAGGGTTTTGTTACATTGACAATATTCTTTTAGTGAAAGTATGTCGAGAAATATGTATGATGTATTTGGGTCAGATTTTCAGAAAATGTACAATTGGCGGCTCTACACATTTGGTAAATGCTGCTAAATAAGGCTGCAATTTGGCCTATACTAGATAAATTCGAGTATATTCGGCATTGCATTGATTCTAGCAATCTGTTTGGTTAGGTTGAATTGTATTTTGAACTTTATTTTCGTCTGAAATTTGGGTTATTTGAGAGGATTGGTGAAGGCGAATTGTACATTTTCTGAAAATCTGACCCATTTCTGTTGTGTGTAGGCTTTCACGCCGATGGCAGAATGTGCTAAAGACGTTATAGAGGACAACGGTTACTCAGACAAGATCCGTCTCATACGTAAACGCTCTACAGAAGTCACAGTAGGACCAGGTAGGGCAGAAACCTCTCCTTGTAACGAGAAACGCTTCATTTTTTTTAAAGAGTTTTATTTTCATATTAGACAGAACATTTGCAGACAAACATGTCGCCTAAAAATGATTTCAGGCGATTTTCAAAGCAATCTGCCATATTCTATAGAGACACATTATATAATAAATTGTAATATATTATTTAGAAAAACAAATTCTGACGACAGAGTATAAAGATCACAGATCCTATATAAACCAGATTATATGTCCTTATAAACTCTACTAAACTAAATGAACATTTTGTTTCGCATATTAAGATGAGTGAATGAAATACGAAATAATGAAAGATGAAGAAAATTTTTACCTTACTATTTATCCTGTATGTTTTGTAAAAGGGACAATTAAATTGATCCATAGATGGTAGAAGTAGTGATTTGGGATTTGATGACGTTATTACAGAGATGAACGTCTCCAGTATTTCTATTGAAATCAGTATTTTTGAAAACTACTCACAAAAATGTCGTATTTATCACAATCCGTCGCTTTTTACCTTAATTAAAAAAGAAATCCTCAAATTTTCGAAATACATTTCACAAAGTTTGATTTAATAAATTTCGTCGCAACTTCCAAAAAATAAAACTATCAGTCACTTGTTTTGCGGGGTTGGATACTTCTGTAGGTGTTTTCCACCTTGCCAGAAATATTTCAGTACTTTTGCCTTGACTCCAATTTCTTCCCTGTTATTAGGAGTGTAAAATAGCGCATAGATTGCAGACTTATTGTGTTGATGATAGCGATTATGTAGAGAATTATTGAAAAAAAATATATGCTAATTTCAGATGTTTCTGGACTGTATTTCAGATGGTGATATGCCTGCACGAGCTAACATCTTAGTAACAGAAGTATTCGATACTGAACTAATCGGTGAAGGAGCCATAGGAACATTTCATCATGCCCATGAGAACCTACTACAGGTAACACTGCTCTGAATATAGAGTTAAACATTACACATCACTTAGTGACCATCATCATATGGGTCAGATTTTCAGAAAATGTACAATTGTCAGCTGTACATATTTAGTCAATTGTGCTAAATTAGGCTGCAATTTGGCCAATACTAGGTAAATTTGAGTATATTCGGCATTGCATTGATTCTAGCAAGCGGTTTGGTTAGGTTGAACTGTATTTTGAACTTTATTTTCGTCTGAAATTTGGGTTATTTGAGAGGATTGGTGAAGGTGAATTGTACATTTTCTGAAAATCTGACCCATCGTATGTGTAGAGGTAGTGGAAGGAACAAATCAAAATACGGAGCACTTTGTTTGAAATATGAGATAATATGTCTAGATGCTGATTGCCTATGACAGGGTCCCGCGGGGCCTGGTAAAGCAGGAAAAACCTTTGAATTTCGAAAAATGAATTCAATGCCTGGAAAAGCCTGGAAAATGGCATTTTGGTCGAAGGGCCTAGACTGTAAGATAATCATTTTATAGGCCCTGCATTCTGTTGGAATCTTATCAAATGGCCTTGAAATTTTCGAAGATACTGTGTTTCTCACTGTACACTTTCCCCTGACTCGCCTCTCTGACGACACCTTACAAGTTACAGTAAATAACTCACAAAGCAAAAGTTGAAAAACGTTGATTGATATAAAATATGAACATAAAACTGGTTAAATACAGCATTGGCCCATGACAAATAATAACTACAACCCGCAGGTTCCGTCCCGCAGGTCCCGTCCCACAGGTCCCGTCATTAAGTTTCTCAGAAATAATTGATATCGGTCTTGAAAATCCCTAAAATGGGCCTGGCAGGCAGGGCCTTGAAAAACCTTGAATTTCTTTAATCCAAAAGCAGGGAGACCCTGAAAACTTCGTGGCATGCGAGTGTCGTGGGTTCGAACCCTGGCGCGGCCGCGCTATCGCTCTCGTCCTCCTAGGCACTAGTGGAAGAACAGCTAACGCTGAACTAGCCCTGGTAAAAAAGTAAAAAAAAACCCCAAACTTATAGCAAACATTTCCAACTTCCAGAAAGACTATCGTGGTGCCACAAGCGGCCTTCCCTCCCCTCTCCTCTAAACTTATTCTGTCAAAAACTTATAGAAAGTCACTCTTTTAGTATAGAAATCTTTTTCTATAAAGGTAACGGCTGGAAGACCTGGACTTTATCCAGAAGCCTGGTTACCTATTTGTCAATCTCATACATGTATAACTTCAGACAAATAAGTATTTTTCAATTCAATTTCCAACTTACAGAAAGACTGTATCGTGGTGCCCCAAGCGGCCAACATGTATGCTCAGGTTGTACACTCGGACCAGATCCAACAGTGGAACCAGCTCCTGCCCATCAAGGTTAAAACTTTAGCTCCAACATTATTTAATTTTCTACCAAATTTTAGAAATATTGTATGTCTAAATCAATAATGAAAATGTTTAAAGAAGGTTCGCAAAATATCAAACTACTTTATTATATCATATTCATGCTCACGGTTAACATACTATTCAGGGATGCCTGGAAGACCTGAGAAACATAGCTTTCACAGAAGGATTTTTAAAGGAGTGATTTATGTAATACTTCTTCCCTTTTTCCGAATTCTTTTTTTTTATTCAACATTTTTATACAGCAAGACATGACTTTTTGTCAAGACCAAAGCTCACAGCATCTGTAATGATATCTGCCTGGCGCTGTGTCTAGTGTGGTTTTAACTAACTAGGTGCATGACTAAATAATGTAACTAAAACTAGGAATCGATGTTATACCATCCAGGTTCCCGGCTCAGCAGATATAGAACCTCCGCCTGCAATACGTGACTGTCCCGGCGCCGCAGCTGTGTGTGATATTCAGATGGAACAAATCTCACAAACCGAGTTTACTGCTGTCACCAATCCTATAAAGGTCTACAGGTATGGGCAAAGATTGATCTTTGATTTTTTAAATAAAAAGTTTTATTCAATGTATCCTGCCGCCGAGGCTTCTACAGATCTAAGGCTCAATAATTGTCTCCTTTATATGTATTTTTTTTATTTCTTAACTTTCGTTAAACCTAACCTTAAACTTTCGTAACAAAACGAATTTTTCATTGCTTTACATTACACCTCTTGTCGTTTGTGTCTTCAAAACTTGACCATTTTCAACTGGCTAATAGAAATAAGCCTTTTATAGATTGATATTTGATTTTTAAAAATTGAGTTAAATAGTCAACGAGTAATATTGATGTAACCATGAAATAATTGTATGATGCTCAGTCTACGGAATAATCTTTACGTAGATAACTAGTATTGCTACTAATGCATTTATTTATATTGCATATATGTATATAATTAGTAGGGAAACGTTATGGGTAACTCTAGCTTTACTTTAAATGAAAGAAAGTACAAGATTCAAAGATATATCGTTTAGTAAAATATTGTAATAATTTATGATCTATGTGATCGAATATATGTATGTAATGTCGTTATTATCATGCATCTTTGGTTAGTGTTTCTGTTTTAATGCAATGAGAAGATGAGTGCTGTACAGATACAATGAACACATTAATAAATGATATCTTTAGACTGACTGATTTAAAGGCAACTCAACTGAAACAAACCATGGTATTAGATTTTGTAGGTCTTTTATTTTGGCGACTCTGACGCGTTTCGTTCACCTTTCTTCTGCAGGAGGGTGCACAATAAATAATATTTCTTCTGACAAACAAAAAGGCAATTTCTTATTTCTCCACATTCGTTTCTCAATATGAGTGTTTTGTATTTGTCAGGTTTGACTACAGTAGCGGGGAGAACATTGAGTTCAGTGGAGAGAGCCAGGAGGTGGTGACGGCTATAGCCCATGGACGCTGTGATGCCGTATTCATGTGGTGGGATCTAGAGATGGACACCAAGAATAACGTCCTACTCTCCTGCGCTCCAAGCTGGGCCCACCCGGAACCCCAAAACCTGCAGGTAAATATGGGTCAGATTTTCGGAAACTGTACAATTAGCAGCTGTACACATTTAGAAAATTCTGCTAAATAAGGCTGCAATTTAGTCAATACTAGGTAAATTCGAGTATATTCGGCATTGCATTGATTCTAGCAATCTGTTGGGTTAGGTTGAACTGTATTTTGAACTTTATTTTCGTCTGAAATTTGGGTTATTTGAGAGGATCGGTGAAGGTGAATTGTACATTTTCTGGCGACTTCACCCATATGCTCTTCACCTTCATACATATTTGGAAATTACTGCCATACTCTTGGGACAAGGTGGGGCAGGGTATAAGTGATCTAAATAAGTGAAATTCGACATTTTTAAAGAAGATATTGGGAAGGGCAACTTTAACGTAGACAAATCAAATATGAACACTGCCAGAACATTCCCCCCCCCCCCCCCCCTCAGTAAAAAAAATCTCAACAATTCTATATAAGATATATTTTTCCTAAAATTCAGTAATAGTTCAGTTAGTAATCTGGGGAAGGAGAAAAATTGTTTTCATTTTCGAGATTTCCCATACTTCATTATCCAGTAGCTTAATATTCATATACAAAATTGACTTAATTTTTTATCATTGACTTTTCATTGAAAATAATCTTACTCTCTTACACCAATCCAATAGTGGCGAGACCATTGGATGCAGGCCATCTATTTCCCCAAGACACGAGTAGTCGCTGAGGAAGGGCAGCACATCGTCCTGAGATCATCTCATGACGAGTACAGCGTCTGGTTTGACGTTTCCTACAATGGCCCGTGAGTACATCCACTCTACAGTCCGCTCAGCCACTCCTCATATCTTCTGTCCAGTTTAGGCCCAAAGATGAGAGAGTCCCTTCAAACGGAGGGAAAGCCTCTCCTCGCCTTAAACTTCAAAGTGCCATTTTAATTCCATTAAGACCGCAAAATGTCTATTCCCATTAGAATGCCTAGTTCTAGACCAGTAGGCGTCCAATCACTGATATACCATTCTTATCTGATCTCAGGGTTTGGACCTAGACTGTGCACTCTAGGTCCAAATCCTCAGATCAGATCAGATCAGATAAGCGTTTTAATGGAAATTTGATGACATTTTGCGGTCTTAATGGAATTATAATGACACTTTGCAGTTTGAGGCGAGAGGCTTACCCTTCGTTTGAAGGGACTCTCTCAACTTTGGGCCTAGACTGTGTGTCTTATATCATCTTATGCCCTGGTCAAGAGGGAACCTATTTCAAACAGCTAAACTTTGGTACTGTAATCTGACGGCTTAATCTGAAGACTTTATTTCATCATCCCATAAAGCATGATCACTATCTTTCATTGCGAGGTGAATGAGTATCATTTCAAACTATCGCTGACCCCTTCCTTCTGGGTGTGCATTTTATTTGAACATATATGTGTAAATTTATTATGTCATTATGTGCAATTTAGTAGAGTAGTTCTTATATTTGTTGTTCATACATGTAATGTATGCAGTCCTTAATTTGTATTCATTCATATTATTTTAGTTTCTATGTGTCTAAAGGGCCTAGTCCACTAAGCCGATTCTCATGCGATTTTGTGCCGCAGATGACTGTTTTGTACTATCTTCTGTGAGAATCGCATGAAAATCGGCTTAGTGGACAAGGCCCTTACCAATATCTACTTGTCAGATATTTGTGTTGGTGGTGTAGCTCATTATTACGATTATTATTTGAATGCCTTTCTTTTACTAACACATAACTGTCTTCTCTTCCATCCTGACAGAGAAGTACAAGAAATAGTACCTCCGTAAGTAATTACCCTTTTGGGGCGTATACTTCTTTTCATTAAACCCAACATTTATCTTAGATGCAGGTATTATGGAATTATCACCCTCCTTCTATCTGTGGTCCTGCCTAGAGTAGTCCGTGTAAATTAGGTGTAAATTAAATATTGTACCAAAAAAGATTTGTCTTACATTCTTAATCTCTAATCTCTTTAATACATACCTCCATGATTTACAAGATATAATCGTAATAAAATATAATTCGTATTTTTTTTTTTTTTTTTTTTTTTTTTTTTTTTTTTTTTTTTTTTGGGCACAAGGGTTGCCCCAACGTACGCGAACATATACATGGACTGGTTTGAACGTAGATATATCTACACCTACAAACAACAACCGGTAGTTTATGGGAGATATATCGATGACATCTTCCTGATCTGGGATGGAACCAAACAAGATCTGGAAGATTTCATTGAATATCTCAATAGCGTGCACCCGTCTATCAAATTCTCCGCGGAAATCTCAGACTCCGAGATCCATTTTCTGGACACAACTGTCCGCAAGGATCCAGACGGTACCCTATACACAGATCTGTACTGCAAACCAACTGACGCTAACAACTACCTGCATTACCACTCCTCACATTGGAGAAAATGCAAGGACAGCATAGTTTACAGCCAGTTTATACGCATTCGCCGTATCTGTACAAAATTGGATGACTTCGACAAACATTGTTTGGAGAAGGCCAGACATTTCCTAAGAAGGGCATACCCTATGGACGTCATAACCGACGCCTACTTTAGGGCACGTCAAGCCGACAGACAGGTTTTACTAACCCCCAAGGACAAAAGTTCCATTGAATTGGGGGAGACTAAACAACTCTTGGCACTGACCACCTTCCACCCCTCCTGTAATGTTTTCATTAAGGGCATCAAGGACAACTGGGATGTCCTAGGCCGCTCGACTACCACCAAGCACCTCCATGAGAGGAAGCTTACCGTGGCATTCCGACGTCCTAAAAACATAGGGGACATCCTGACCAGGGCAAAATTGCCCACGGTTAAGGAGAACAACCCCTCTATCCCGGCCACCCCAGCTCCCGCTAGAGCCAAGTGTCGGACAAAATCATGCAAATATTGTCCGGTACTTGACAAGTCAGGGCGCATCACCTCGAATGTCACTGGTCGATCCTATATATCGCGCCAAAACATTGATTGCAAATGCAATAATTTGATTTATTGCATCACCTGCAAAAACTGCAACAAACAATATGTAGGCAAAACAAAACAACTCCTCATGAGGAGGATGTATCAGCACTTCAGGACCATACAACGTCCTGACCTGCCTCTACATGATACCTCGGTATCTAGACACTTCAACTCCCCCAACCACAATGGGGCACAAGACATCACATTCCATGTTCTGGAATTTGTCGGTTGCAGCGTTGACAGAGCAGTCTCAGAGGACATTCGCAATGAGTTGGAACTCAAATGGATCCACCGCCTTAAGTCCATGTCACCTAAGGGCCTTAATATCATGGATGCAATAACCTGGAAAACGGCCCAGTAACCACTCGTGTCTGCAAGTCGCATCATCAGCTATCTAGCTACGTAGAAAAAATTTTCAACATCGATAGCTTTCTTGATGTGACCCCCGCAGACACGATGGGCCGTTCTCTGGCCGCCTCCATGAGATATTCAAGTATCAATGGCCCCCCGATAAGGGGCCCCTGACCCTTGAATATATTCTATATTGCCAGTACAGTTGTACATTAAATATAACTAATGGCTAATATCTTTGTTCGTGTATCACACCTACATCAACACCAGTGGTGTGTGTATAATTTCCATAAATACACACAAAAACAGGGTTCTTTTGGGACAGTAGCCTACATCCTCTCCCATTAGCCCCATAGGGATACAAACTTAATTTTAAATCAACAAGAAATTAAGACCATTTTATTCCTTGAGTCCAATCTGGACCAGAAACCATCATTTAAGCAGGGATCATCATCCTTCTTCCCACCCAAATAGTAGGGGCCCCCCCAGGACCCACACATTTTGCCTGATGAGCTTTAACAAGCGAAACCATGTTGTGCCAAACATTATATTATATAATGGAAGGAGTTTTTGAGTTTAAACATACATTTCCACACATAAAGGGTGGAAAAATATAATTTGATTCAATAATACTCATCTTTAGATGCATCACAGAAATGATGCACCTATCGATCCCCAGGTATCATCACCTGGACACATGAGCACCCCTTGTGATGTCATAATGTCAACATCACCAAGGGAATAGTGAGGTATTGGTTACCCACGTCTGAGGACCTTCCAAATCCTCAGTAGCATGGTAGCATTGGATCGGACAGGTCGCACATCGCATCGTTTAATTATAATTCGTATTTAGACATTGATTGTAGACTGTTCTCCCCTCTCAGCCATTTTATTTTATGTTTGAAAAATTATACCCTTTCACGGACCTGTCCCATCACTCGATTCACATAGACATTGTATAATTTCTCGCCTGTCAAATACTAATTCATATATGCCACGCGCCGCGCGTTGTTTATTGAACCTCAAATTGGAGCGATTACTAAAGCTGATCTCTTTGAACATTATACATGTCCTATTCCTTTGATCGCGACAGATAAACTCATCTTGTAGATTCGAGTAGTTTCCGTAAGATGCTGGTGTATCCAGAATACGTTCTCTTTACTAGATTTTTTTTTTGATAAATTTGTATTATTGGAGCCATTTTCATACAATGATAATCTCATGGGAGTCCAAGCAAAATCATACCGAAACAAGTAGACTAAGAATAATTTTTTGTCATTTTTAACATAGAATTTAACATCGAATAGATAGATACTTTTAACTGCGGATCACGATGGTACATATTTACTTATAGTTATATATATACATGATAAACACTTCGATTTTTTTAAAGTTTGTTTTCCTCAAACAAGAACAGTTCGCTACTCGACTGATAAAAATAATACTAGATGCTAGGTGCTTTACTATGAAGCCCTGAAGCCTAGATACTAGATGCTTTACAATGAAGCCCTTAATGTTTCCATATAAGACTACTTTATACCTGAAGAAGGTAATAGGATTGGGACAATAATACAAGATACATCCAATTCATCTACAGTCCTCTCTCTGATAAATAAGTTCACGATCAAGCATCATCTGTTTTCAACAGTCCAGTTAGTAGTGCGAGTCCCCTACATTGTTTTCTCTATATGAATTGCACTCGATGCTAGTAATTGCCCCATACAATGACGTTTACTGCTACTGGGTGGTTGTATAATAAAGGTGTTGTTGTGACAGGAGCAGCAAGGAGCGCCTACAGAAGCCTAACGAGCCGCCCGTGTGTACGTGTGGAGCACACGTAGCCTGCAGCCGCCAGCGGATAGGAATGTTAAATGATCAAAGTAGAAATGACAAGTTTATAGCTACAATTACCAAGGTTTGTCCTTCATACTTATAGTAGACTACTCATAAGGTT